>VZTA01027940.1:186-29674 GCA_013398855.1 Mohoua ochrocephala | reverse complement strand
GGACCTGATTCTTGGACTGTTGACAACTCTCTGCTAACGGACTTGTGAGAGATCGACGGAAGAACCCAGAGGTCCGCACCGAAGCTTTCTTTTGGCCAGCAGAGATCCAGGAGGGTAAAAAGGAACCCCGTCTGAGCTCCCTTTTTCTTTTTTTTGTTTTATCTTTTTCTTCGGTGTGGGGTGAAACTCTGTGCAGAATGGGTGTAAAACTAACCCACATACAGAGGGAGGTGTATAACCAGCTTAAAACTAATCTTAGGCTGGCTAAGTTAAGTTTTTTTAAGGGAAAATTGAAATCCTTTGTTCTTTGGCTTTTTGACTTCTTCCCAAACATCTCTACAGCTTCTATCCACTCTCTGCTATTCTGGGAATACAATGTGGGAAATATGCTTACTATTTTATGGCAAATAGGGGACAGCTCGGTGACTGCTTTTTTCCTTTGCTGGTTGCTATCTATAAATCTGTGCAGATATCGGAAACTGGGCTGGGAAGCCGGGGATCCAGGCATTTTATTCTGAATTAAAATGGAAAACCTTTTCACTATTAATTGCAATGACTTGTAAACTAAATGGCTAAAGCTATTCCATCCACTGACAAAACATAACCTTAAGTCTGCAAAGTGTTGAAGTATTTTCATTTTCTACTGTCTCAACTGCCAATGAAGATACGTGGTACATTGCATAGTACTCTGATAACAACTATTCTTACACAATATGTTTTTCAAACTTTCTTAACTTTTTTCTGCTGATCTGATATCTGTGTCTATGACAGCATACATGTGAAGAGAAATGCAATGGGATTAACCATTCTAAATACATCTGAAATATTATGCTCATAATTTTTAGTTATTTGTATCACTGTGGGGAAAGAAAAAGCAATTTTGAAAAGAGGTACTAATTACGAATTCGAGCACTACATTTGCTGTCTTATAAGACACTGTACACCCATAATGCTCAGTCTTCCTCCCATCCTGACATGGCATCAGTTGGCTTCTGTTTTCAGAGTAAAACTCATGTAGATACTCTGCAGAGATGAATCTATAAAGTCTAGTTTTGTCCCTATCAGTACATACATTATTGTATTTCAAGTAGAATTAATGGGGCTACTATGGATGCACCTCCTTTAAAATTAGAATAAAAATTTTCTTTATATTTAATGCATGGGCTTGGAGAGGAATACTTGATGTTTTACAGCAAAATTCAAAATAAGAAATGCAGGGAAAGAATCTTCAAGGACATGAAATAAAAAGAAGCTATCAACAATCATCCTCTCTGGCCTTCATGAAAAGTGGCAGTGCCCGGCTTGGTTTTAGTGTTTGTATATTTTATTAGCTGCTCAGCAATGTAAACTGTTTTTAATAGGTGGATATTTCTAGTATGTGTAAAGGGATGAAGACTCATTTAGACTTTCCATTTTATATCAGTTAAAGATTTTTTGAGTCAATACATGTCCAATTCATGTCCTGTGAAGAGTCACTCATCCTATGCTGGTGTTAAAGGACTGCCATGGAAACACAGAAGTGAAGACAAAAGAGGAGAATAAATTGAGGTATCATTGTGATGTGATGTGATGTGATGTGATGTGATGTGATGAAGATCTCTGACCAAATTGAGATTGCAAAAATTTCATTTCTATGTAGTCATTAGCTTAATCAAAGCTAGAGATGAATTTGGTTTGGGTACAAACAGAACAGGGGAGTGGACATTATTAACTAATGACTGTGTGAGTTCAAACTGATCTGCATCATGCGAGTCCGTGGACAAAAGGTTTATTTTTATTTAACATTTTGGTTATCTACTACTTATCCTGTAATAAAACATTTTATAATCTTACAAGCTATTTTGTCTGTTCACAACTCTGTGCAAATAGTTCCAGTTAAATAATCCAGTTCTTCTTGTATTATACTTTGATGTGCATCAGCTGCTGAAAGCATTCCCATCTAACATCAAAGACAATGGCCCCTGTCTCAGAGCACCTACTTCCTAACCTGACTCAGCAGAGCACACAGAATTTCAAATTTTTGGAGAAACACAAACCATTGACCCCAAGTCAAGTCTCCTTCCTAATGGTGCTAAAAGATTCAGTGATAGTGAAAAAAAAAAATATTTGTAGTTGCATTTTTTTATATACTTACTCGGCACTGTTATGATAATGAAGCTGGTAAAGAATGGCATCAAAACTAACCTTTATTTCTATACTGGAGAACTTGTGCTCTATTGCCAGAGATCATAAAAATGGGGTAAGACTTTTGACACATCTTGTCATTTCTACCCTAAATATCCTAGAAACCTGGTTAACTGAAATTCATGAGGAATTTTACTGCCTGTGGCACGGGGGTTGGAACTAGATTATCTTTAATGCCCCGTCTAACCCAAACGATTCTATGATTCTGTGATTCTATGATCTTACGATAATTTTTTCAAGTTCCTTCTAGGCAGGTCAAATTAAATAATTTCCATTGCCATTAGAAGGTAACATCTTGCCTCTACTGTGCTGCACAGTAAAGAATATTCCCTGCAGTGTCCTTAAAGACAGATATGAGATACAAAATCTGAAGTTTACTTGCTTTATTTGCTGTTTCGGCTCCAGCACAGTATATATATGTAAGAAAGATTTGTTTTCTCCCCGCTGTATTTTTTTTTCAGGTAATATTTAGAGACTCTAAGTGTTTTGCCCAATTGAATGACTAATTGGAAAGTATAAAATGGAAAATTATTTAAGATTTTTTTGAAAAAATATTCAATTTTCCTGGATATTCCCAGTTTCCATTAAATCTGAAAAAAACAGAAAATAATGACTGTATAATTTAAAAAGAGGACCTGAAGCATGGTTTCATTCCAGGAGAATGAACATATTCTCAGTTCTGAAAATGAGCAAATAGTAGAATCATTTCCTGAGTATACATTAAAATTTGAACTGTTGGGAAGCCTTAGCTTTCCTTCTACAGTGGAATTCTCAATCTCTGTCGATAAGGGTAACAATGTGAAAATTAAAATCAGTAATGGAATTACAGAATTCATGTAATTATATAGAAAGAAATTTTGTAATATAGAAAACAAAGCTTTGTATATGTACTGAATACAGCATTTGCATATCAGACTTGTTGAGGAGTTTGATGTTAGGCTATCTATAAGGTGCATGAGGTTTGCCCCACCACCACCCCTAACATGCAAAACAGAAATCATTTTGCTGCTATCATAAGTGTCATAGCTACTTTTAACTGCAAAGAATGCATATTCTGTGTTCTCGATAATATTCTGTGAATGTTGTGGGAAAGGTCGTAGGAAAGGTCTATTAAAAAAAGTGATGAAATTTTACTCAAGGCAGACTGAAATTAGAAGAAAATATGCTTGATATAAAGGTGGAGAAAATTCTTTTCTAGGACAAGCTGGAGAGAGTGAAATTGTATTATTTGGGATTATGATTGTGTGCACACTGCGCACTGGGATGAGGCAAGATTGCACATATTCACACACTATACAAAGACTGGATTTATTCCAAGATGTGTGCTGCATTTCAGATTGGTTACTCTTTTAAATGAATGATCTTTTCTTTCCTATTCTATTACTTCAACTTCTGGACATGTACTTTCAGTCTTGATGAGAGCAGCACAGTTAAAATGCACATAATAATAGCTATACTTGCTTTATTCTGCAAGATATAGAGGTCAAAACTGTTATTTATGCTGGATGCACGCTTACAAACGTATGCTTTCCCTAATGGAACAGTTTTGACAGCTGAGATTGGTTCAGCTTCATGACATTCAGAAATGCATCAGTACATGTCATATTCTTCACAGCAGGATACTTTATGATTGTGTACTGTAAATTACTCTGCAAACACATAGGTATAAAATAATTTTTAAATATTAGGAATGAGGAACCGGAAATGCAATTAAAGAATATTGTGACCGTAAAAGACAACGATATATCTAGGGTAAAAAAGACTGTAAAAATAACCCCCAAAAAACCAGAAATGAGAATTATGCCTCTGTGAATGATTTCATTTGTTCAAATGAAAATCAATCTTATAAATAAAAAGTAACATTATTTCATCAGGAAACTCACATATGCCACTAATCTTAAATAAAATTAAAATTTTATTTTGAGAGAAGTACATTATCAGGGGCTTTTGTCTCTCCTGATACAACCAAGATGAACCTTAGGGATACTTTACCTTCTTTCAACTTGTAAAGCTCATGTCTTCAACTATGTGAGATCTGCAGAGTGTGATGGAATTATTGTACACTGTTAGTTGGTAAGGAATAGTCACAGGAATGGGTAATTCTGCCAAGTATTCTCTGAGGTGATTATTTGTTACTCCTTATTTCAGTAAGTGACTAATTTATGTTGTCAGAGATTTACTGCCTGCCGTTTAGCATGTGACAAAGTGATTCCAAACTGTACAGTCTGAGTTACTTGAACTACAGCAAGGCTGGAGTAATTACAGTGTTATATAAGTGGAATTTCAATGGAAACAGTATAGGTAGACCCAGGGAAATGCAGAGCACTCTCTTTTTTCTCTATATAAGATGTTGCTGCTGTACCAGAGTGTATATGCAAAGAAATAATGATGATTTGAATATAAATATTTAATTTATTTATTTTATTTAAATTCGATAGCTACTTTGGAAAAAAGAATCATACATTCCTTGTCATCTTTTTGAAAGTACAGACTACCAGGAAAAATTGTCTGTTAATTCAGTAAAATGTGTGGTTAAAAAATGGAAGGAAAAGCCATATCCAACAGTTGCTAGTCATGTCCCTTGAAATGGAGACTGGAACAGAATGTTAGCGTCAGATATAAAGAGAGAAATTTCCTTGTCTCAGCCACATGTTCAGCTTAAAAAACAATGAAAGAGCTCCTACACAGTAAATACTAAACAACAGTTTCTGTTCTTTACTTATGTTTATAAAGTCTTTCAGCCAATACCCAATAGATGAATTTGATCATATACCCACTTTTGTGTTTTACAGTCCTGCCTTGTGCTGACTTGGTGCTTCAGAAAAATAAATAGTATGCAATCATTTTTTGTCCATCTCAGTTTATTCAAGTAACATTTCCAAGTGGGCTTTTTTTTCTGTAGCAATAGGAGACAGAATTTTTTATTTAATAGGTGGACACATTTAAAAACATGCATTGGAGAATGCACATTATCTAAACTTTTTTTAATCATTTCACCTAGAGCAGACAGCTCTGTGAAGAGCACAAAACAGAATTTCGAATGTTGAGCTAAATATTGTAAGATTTGGGACAGAATCAGATGACCCAGAAACAGTTTCTGTTTTTGTGGAAATCAATGTTGAGGAAAAAAGAATTCTTCTGGAAATGTGGTATTTTCATTACTCTTGTAAGATAAACAGGAAAGAGATGCATCCAGAAAAATGAATTGGTGTCAACATATGCCCTTTGAAGTTATTGTGATGAACTAGTAACAGAGTCCCTCCCAGAGAATCTACTTTCGTTCAGCAGTAGTATAAATTAGGGATTTTCTCCTCAAAAATAGATTCCACCATAGAACACCTGTCCAGAACCTTCTATGAACATATCCAGTTTCTCTGTACCAAAGCAAAATTGATAATCTTCACACAAATTTGAAACTAAACCTAAAGCATGCTCCTAAAGTAATGTCTCCGACAATGAACTTTCAGTTTTAGTGACTTAAGAGACTTTTTTATTAAACTTGGTAATAAATCAATCAACTTTATATAAAAATCAGATTAGGGATTTTTTCATACTGGCAAAAGGTTAAGCAAACCCCTATGTTGTTAGTATTTTTAATTTACATCTTTAATGAGGTGTAACATCACCAGAATTGCTGGTTTGGCTTCCTTCTATTTGACTACATAGGACTTGAGTTTCCTTTGATGTACTTGCAGTCATCTCATACATAAAAAAATAAAGAAGCATGTGAATTTAGGAGGCAAAAATTTTAAGATTTCCTGCTTACCACAAAACAATTTGCACACAGATAGGACATTTCCATGGACCAGCCTAATGCAAGTATGTTATCACCCACCAGAACATTGGAATTGCTTTTAATTACAATTTTGTAAATTTAATAAACTTCGTGTCAACATACTAAAACCTCAGGCTAACAATCTAATGTTTCTCTTTGCAACCAGAAAGTGTTGAAAGTGTTTTGCATCACTTTTCATAACTAAAAAAAAAAGAGTGACTCTGGCCTTTAGTCTTTTTATTCAATTGTGTCTTCACAAGAATATGTCTTTCTAAGAAAGTAAGTATTATAAAGATAAAAGCTCACATAACAATGACATTTAACACATATATGATTGTCATAGTTCTGAATTTTTATTGAAATTTTCTAACCAATTCTTTTCACCTTTTAGACTTTTAATATTAATATTCTGTATGCCTGCTTAGAGGAAAAAACTCATATATGTAGTAAAAAAAATTTAAAACTTACACAAGCTATTTTGTTCATTTCTGGGAGGGGATAGGTGTTTTGACCTTAGAAAAAATTGAAATTACTAAGCTTTACCTTCAACATCCTCTGAGGACTCAGATGTTTCAGCACCATGAAATGAAGCTGCCAGTAATTCAGATTTATGAAACTTGCTGTAAGGTAGAGAATGAATAGGCTAATATTTTAACACGTTATATTTATAAAATTGATCTCAATGGCCTTGTTCTTAAAACAAAGGCAAAAGCTAAAAAGGAGAAAAATTAGATAGTTCGTTTATTTCGATATATCATTCAGTAAAAAAATCTACGTATTCGAAATAGGTTAGGTTTGGTGTAATTGAAATTTGTTTTCCTTTATAGTAGCAGCATACAATACTCTGAAAGAGAAAACTAAATAAAGAAAAATGTACTCTAGTAGGGTTCTTCTGGTAGCTAACACTGATATAAAGAGAGAAGGGCATTTTATGTAATATTATCATGATGGCAGCTGACAAAGGGGAGGTGGCAACAACACCTCTTGATAAGCCTGCTGGCTTCCTCCATGCTGGTCAGAGACTATTACATCTGCTTGGGACCCCCTGGCTGTCCTGAGTTCTAGTGCCTGCCCTTCAGAAAACAAGGTCCTTAGCAGGCGGCTGCTTTAGAGGCAAAGCCATTAGCTCAAATTCTGCCAAGTTCTTGGAGAAACCTGACTTCAACTAAAATCCAAGAGTACAGGTGCTCCGGAAAGGTGTACTCTTTAACAGCGATACCACTGACTCTTCTGCTGAATGCAAGATGTCCTTCAGTTTAGGGTGTATAGTAAAAATTCGTGCTAATACTTAGATTAAAATGTAGAATGATCCAGTATATCCTTGACACTAACTGAGGTTATTAATGGTATTCTTAGCACTTCTTTTTGCTTAGCAATGTCATTTGCACTTGATTACAAGTGCATATATGTACACATACACAGTGTAATATATCACAGGTCTATATCAAGTTCTGCTATATTACTCAATCACACTATGTTTAAGCAACAAATATTAAAAGTAAATAGGAGTAATAAAAATATGTCTGTCAGACCATGCTAAACCAGATTTCATTGCTAACAGTATTCATACCTAGCAAAATCTGAAATTTCCCACCCTCCTAAAATAACACAGACATACAAGGCAAAGGAGCAGCAGAAGACATTTTCTCCACACAGTACCAAGGTTTGCAAAAGCAATACTGGCAGAAATGGGCTCACTGAAATAATATGAAACTGGACTTAGCAGGGAACTTTATGGATGACTTCTCAGAGCCTGATCCATGCTGGGGGCAGTGGCAAAAAGGGGAGGGGTGACAATTTGAGTAGTGGCAAAGATTTTAGATTCCTGTAGAAAAGAAACAGGAACAAATTAGGTGGATTTTAGTGGACACTGACTTTCATACCATATGGTCCAGCGCAACAAGTGTAATTGCCTGCTGACTTTGGGCATGAATTAGAAATACTAAATAGTACTGGAGTTTGAGAACTGGTAGGCATCAGCACAAGTTTCAGTCCGTGAGCCTCAGATCTTGCTAAAGCCAGTCCCAGCAAGGGATTTTAAAACTGCCTGTGGCATTTTCAAATCAATCTATCAGTCTGTGGGTAGCAATGTAAAGAATGCACAGCCAGCAAAATACATGCTCCAACCAGTGACAACTCTGCTAGTGCATTCTGAGCAAGCCACAAGCAATTCAAAAGTCTTGCGAGGAAAGAATCACAACAAATGAGTCTCTATTCCCAAGAGGTTGAAACATGATTACAAGGATCAGGAAAAAGCAGTGTCACTTGAACGAGGAATAATACATTATAAAATTAGGTGCACGGGAAAAGTACTCTTGCATACAGATCACCCTAGCTTATTACAACACTCAACTTTCTGGTAACATTTTTTTTCCTTGGAATCTAAAGCCTATTTTCTTCACTGTTGCTTCTTGTTTTTTTTTTTTTTTTTTTTTTTTTTTTTAATTACCCAGAGAAAAACTGCAGCATTTCAGGCCAAACTTAAATTAATCCTGTAAGTCCTGACCCATCAATGAAAGTGTTCTCTTCTTTGGAAAGCAATGAAACCTGGTGCAGGTGAACAGCAGCTAATTGCTATTGAGGTTACGATAATGTGCTCTGGAAGAACATGGTAAGACAGATTTTAGAGTGAGATTTTAGTGACAGTATTAAAGCAACAAGCTCACATTGGTAATGTTGCTTTCCCATGAAGTAATATCTGTAGGTGAACTCTAAAATGGGCTTTAATTTCTGGAAGATGTTCAATTGATAGTGAAAACCTACAGGTAGTGACATGACAAGACTTGCACAAAGGATTCTCTAAAAGTTAGTGGTTGAAAATGGCCATATTTCTCTGTATACCTGAATTTCCTGGAGTCTTTTGGCAGAGACCTAGTTGATTTCTGTTCTATGAGTGGCCATTTCGTTGATTTTTTCCAGTACATTTGGTATTTCTTATTTTCCAATCATCAAGTACACAAACAGCCAATCCAAAAGCTGTATTTTTTCTCCCCTAGGTAAAATCCAAACAAAATGGAGATTATTTGTTTTGAAAGTCTTTTTCATGTAATGGTGTTTAACTCAACATTTTTTGTTCTTGAAGGCCAGCTCCTACCTAAGTGTCCAGTGATTAGCACAATGACAAACAGAATTTTAAACTTAAAAATTTCCTCTAATATAAAAAATACAATAATATATAAAATGTATTTCCTTATACAAGCTCTATATTAAAACAAATATTCACAACTAAAATAACATTTTTTGAGACCTTGTTAGTCATACTCATCAGAATTGTGGTGATCATTTCAATCAAGTCTTACTGCCCATTTTCCACCACTGTCTAGAGTTTGAACTCGCAGTTATCAAGCTACAGAATATTTTTGTTTTATGTACTGCACTAGATTATTTGCTGGCATAAGTATCAAGGCAAATAATCTAACCAGACTAAAGGTAAGAAGAAGTATTTGGATGTAAGTGGGGAAGTGTCAATTCATCTCTCCAATCTGACCATTCTTGAAGATGTTATTTGAAGAAATATCAGAAAATAATAGTGAATGGATTATCATTAAAACTGCTAAGGGGAAAAAATGTAGCTTTTAGAAAAAAGGACTGCAACTAAATTTCACCTGTTATCTGGTGTAAAATCCACATAGTGTTAAGAAGAGAATGGACTAATACACCAGAAAATAGAATAGTATGGGTTTTTTTTCCCATTATGCATATATATAAATATAAATATATATATAAATATATATACATGTGTATGTATATATACACACACACACATACACACACACACACATATATATATAAAATGTATATGTGTCACAATTTAAATTTTTCTTAATTGTTTTTCATTTAAGCTTTTTTTTCTGCGTGTATCAAGGGAGTCCTAAGGCTATTTGGATACCTGCTTGCATGCAAATCTTTGCATTTCACAGAAAGCCTCTTCCTTGAAAGGCTTGCAATGTTGTTTAGATTAAATTCCTTTGCAGGTTATACATGTCTCACTGTGCCTCACATCCTTGGTAAACTTGGTTATATTATGTTATTCTATCTTACCTGTAAGATAAAACTTTTAGACAAACCCATCACGTTTGGGTTTGTAGGGGTTTTCTTTGGTTTTAGGGTTGTTGGTTTGGTTTGGTTTTTATTATTTCACTGCTTCCTTTGTAGTTCCACACAGCTTATTATCTTCTTTTCCATATTGATTTTAACTACCTAGATTTTTTGCAGTCCAGAGTGCTAGGACTCCATACAACTTTATCCTTAAAAATCATGTTTTGTATGGTCATGTGTTCAGTAAATGGCTTCAGGTTAATTCCCATGAGATTACTGAAACATGAGGTCTACCCTAAATCAAAAGCAATAATGAGCAAGTATTTTCTTAGAAAATAGACTATAAATTTCTCCTGATTTTTGCAATCTGTAACATATTGTCACAATGTCCAGTTCCGTTATTACCCTCTGTTCCAAAAGCAAATTGTATCTTATGCTGTTACATGAATATAGTTATTGAGACAACCCAGCATGTAGTTTTTATACCAGAACAGCATATGAAAGGTAATAATGAGAAGGAAGTTACAGAAGGAAAGAAAGGATTTTGAAATATAAAGCTTTTGTCAATTCTTTCTTTAATCTTTTCCATGTTCTACAAACTGCATAATTTTAAGAGAATAGTACTTATTTTTATAAAATGTAAAACAATAGAGAAAAGAGAAAAATATTTATTTGCTTCAATGCTGTCAATGTTCCCTCTATTAGTTCAATAAAAAGTGACAGCTGTGCTCTAGTGTTTTAAAGGGTTAATTACAATCATATTTTTTTACTGGTACATTTTATTAAGATAAACTGATCTTGAGTGAAAACAAAATTTTTGTCATTTCGCTTATGTTTACTACAAATTTCTGCTTGTCTTGAAATTTGCATTAAAATAATCTCTACTCAGGTATGTAAAACATGCATATTTTTTTAAAATCCACTTAGTGCAGTTGTAGGATTCAAGTTCAGGGAAACAAAGAGGAAGAAAAGAGTTTAAGAGAATAAAGGTATCCTAGGAAAAGGAATACTTGATAAAAAGTGTTTCTAAATAATTTAGACTCAAAGGATGTAGATTAGGTTTATGGCACAAATTATAGTCTCTTTCTCCCTCTGTGAGTTGGAATAACAGAAACAAAACTGAAAAACGGGATGACGGTGTCTAAATTAGGTTAGGTTAGCAACTGTAAGCAGATCAAAGAAATCTACAGTTTACAAGAGAAAAATCAACCTTCTCAGACTGTTATTGTAGGTACATTTTGTTCTGTATATAATTCTATTAAAAGTGAAGAAAGAAAAACACTAGGAAATTTACAAATTAGCAGAAGATTTTGAAGATTTTTAATTATATGCAGAAGATGATGAAGATTTCTGGACTGTTATGGCATCATGTACAGACTAAACTAAACCCTCTTACTAAAATAAGCTGTTCAATATAGACACATCTCATGCAGTCATTTTCAAGTGGACTTCTGGGCATCACCCACTGTTGCCTTCTGTGGTGACTTGGAACCTGGGAAGCAATGAAAAAGCATCACTTCACGGATGATCAAGTTCTGACTTCTCTGTGAAAAAGCATAGCATGAGACTTTAACAGTTCCAAGGTCTTGGGCACCTTGGGCCTGGCTACCACAGAGAATTATTCTCCAGAGCCATGCCCTCAAATACACAGACATTTCAATGCTTTTAAAGCATTAGTGATGTTCATCATGTGTCTAATGTAGGAGTGGAACTATGCACATCCATACACAGCCAAGTGTGTGTATGCAAATATACTCCATGCAGCAAGTGCCATTCCAGGTCTGGTCCTGACTCTGACTGTGCTAAACTCAGTGATTTGCAAAACTGGAATGGTACAGCACTGGAGCGAAAAACAAGAGTGTTCTCAAACAAATCATAGCTACATTGCCTCAGAGATCAGTTTAGGAACAGCTAGTGCAAAAAAATACAGCATAATAGCAGTTAACACTTACTGGTGTGTTATCCTTTATCCTTTTCAAAGCACTTTACAAGCCTTGACTAATTAATTAATATGTATAACTCATCATTAGACAACATTTCAAGAACTCGGTATATGATTCTCTAATGGCTGTTACTAAGAAGTCCCTTTGGGAGGCACTCAAAAAGGTTAATGATTAGTGTTGCAGAAGCCATTAGCTCAGCCTTTCTAGACCAGTTGCTCTTGTATACACTTAAGATATCCCACATACTCATAATTTTATATAGATTTATGTCTTTGAAGCATGGGGTTTATATAATTTTTATTTTCTAGAAAAATTTCTAGAGGAAGATATATTTTTATGTAACTTTTCCTTATTATTTTGTAGAGATTAATCTGCATTCTACATTGTCCAGCCTGCAAGATAGCAAGCAAAGCAAAAAGCAGTAATATAAGAGTGTTGTACAGTGTGCTTTGTGTGATGCCTGTCAGAATTATGCAGTGTGAATCAGAAATGAGAAAATATTTGATTGCAATGTTGTTGCTTTTGGATCGTTTTCTGAAATGCTTTTTAGAAACTTGCTTCTTTCAATTAATGATAAAATCACAAGTTGCTTGGCTGTAGTTGTCCAAATCCAGGAAATACTGAGTTTCAGCTCTTTGGTGAGTTACAACAGGAAGTCTTTAAAATCACTACTTTTAACATTTTATTAGGGCAAAGAACCCTAAACCTCTTTCCTGGGCTTCTGTCTGGGGATTGGGTTAATATAGCTCATTTGCCCTTTCACATGCCACTTAGCAATAGTGTGCTGAAACTGACAGCTGGGGCATGACAGCATCTTGTTTCACAATATTTTGCCAGTATTTCAGCAGGTTTACGAGAAAAACTGGCATATTTTGTCAGTAATGTTTATATTTAAGCTTCTTGTCATATAAATAAAAGAGAGAAATATGTAAAGTGTACCCATGTAAATGACTACTGCTCCCATTTAAAGAATTTCCTTTTTGAGTTTTCACTGAACAAAAAGAAACCCAAAAATATATCCCTTGAATTATCTCTACTTCATTTTATGTTAATCATGCCAAGGGACACATTTAACTAGAGAGTCTGAATCTGTACCTCCCTTCATCCAAGCCAATATTTTCCATATTTTCTTTCCAGAGCCTCAGTTTCCCTGCCTCAGGAATTAGTTGCTTTTTCCACTACTGAACCAAAGTGAGAACTGCAATTCAGGCAGTATAAATAATTAGATGCAGAAGGAGCCAAGCAGACCTGACTTTTTAATCCCATGTTATATTCAGCTGTACTAAATCCTCCTGGAGGAGAATTTTTTCTTGTGTACATTAGCCTTTCCTTGGAAAATGATGGTTTACAATATTTAATCTCACTAGAAAGTTTTCCTCCAAAACAATAAAAATTGTCACAGATAAAAAAATCCTGAGTGAGTGACCTAATAAGCATTTAGAAACACTTTATTTTATGTTTTAGGGGAAAAAAAAAAAGCATACATTTTTTACAGGCGATACTAAAGATACAGAATCAAAACCTATAAATGAATTTGTGAAGCTAAGCCTGTGAACAAGAATATCATAATCGTCTTAGGGATGCAGACCTCAGTTTCAGATTACTTTGCTGTGGTACAGGCATAGTCAAAAGCTACTGTTATACCCTCAAGATCTTTTTCACTGGCAACAGCTATATTCACACCTACAGTCTAAAGATACTATTTTAACTTAAGCCTCGTGCAAAAAAGTTAGAGAAATAATGTTTGTCTTTCTTCATGAGATTAAAAAAAGAATTTCTATATGCTCACTTGGCATTCATAGCAGTTATTTTGTTTCTTTTTAGATTGATTAATTTCAATTTGTTTTATTTGTCCATTTTAATTTGCACAAACCCCTAATGAAAGATGAAAGAAAATATTAAGTTAAACTGTGTACTGACTGTGTTTTACAATGACAGAAAGGTAATTGTATTTAACTGCAGGTTACATTTGCACCAAGTTTAAAAAAAAAAAACAAAAACGTTTTAGGAAGGTAAGACCAGATCTCTTTGCCAAACACTGCTCTCATTATTTTCCAAGTACATAAATTCCAGAATAGATTGGGTCAGTTTTGCAGGTGAAAGCTTAAAGTCTGGGATTATTTGAAAAGACCATTTAGCATGTGTTCTTCAGCAATTATTTAGGATTTTAAGATTGCAGAATAAAAATGGTTAGATACAGTAAATAGATGATATTCTATAATTTCTTCAATGTTTTCCTATAATTTTAATCCAGACTAATTTTAGTGTTTTATTTTATCCTAATTCAGATCAGAAATAAAGTGAACATTTGGTATAAATTTGGTTTGGTTTTTTGTTTGTTTGGTTTTTTTTCTCTCAAGGAAGTAAAACCCAGTAAGTTCTTTAATAAAGTTCTTTTGAAATTGTTATGAAAAAGTAAGGAGTATTTTCTCCTTTTCCCTTTCATTTTCTCTCTTTTCCCTTCCCTTTCTCTTTCCTTTTTTTTTTTTTAATCCCTTTTTTCCCT
The DNA here is from genome assembly GCA_013398855.1 of Mohoua ochrocephala. Classification (NCBI taxonomy): domain Eukaryota; kingdom Metazoa; phylum Chordata; class Aves; order Passeriformes; family Acanthizidae; genus Mohoua; species Mohoua ochrocephala. Next base: position 15,228 of record VZTA01027940.1, on the reverse strand, counting down.
TTTCCTTTTGCCTTTTCATTTTCTGTAAGGGAGAAAGAAGTAATAGAGAGATTAAAATTATCCCATATTTAATTGGCTAAAAGCAATTAGATTAAAACAGAATTAAAACAGATCTAGTGACTACATTTGCCTCCCAGAAAGGACTCTTGCTTAGTACTGACCTTGCCATTCTTTTACCACACTCGCTTGTGCAGGAGGTATCTGCTTGTATTATGACATTATGATAAATATTGCCTTCCCCCAAATTCTTTGTTTGGAGAGTACCTGGATGATGGCTAACTCAGTCTGCATTCTGCCAGTACCAGTGACAAATACTAAATTTTGGAAACAGACACTATTCCACCATGATAGTCTGTGACATTGAAGGATTAACAGATTATTTAATCTATAGAACCCATCATTTGGTCAGAAACTGGGAAAAAAAAAAAGATCTCTTCATTAATTCATGGTATTTTTTGTAGTAACATTCATCATAATGTTCCAATTACCTATTAATGTACATGTCACACATGTTATTATAAGATTTGCACTGTAACTCATCATTGATTAACTGGACGATCATTTTAAAGTGCTACAGGAATTATACAAAGTAGCTGTCATCTGTTTTCAGCTATGTTTAATTTATGCTCATTACCACTGCCAAGGATAAATTTTTTGCTGCACATGCAAATGTTATGATGCTCTGTTATTTAATAAATCCAAATTAATATTTTGACAGTGAAGGATTCAAATGAAAAAAATAAGTAATGTAATATGTTGTTAAAGAGAGGAAAATGTTCCTACCTTCCTGTTAAATTTTAACAAATAAAAATAAAAATTAAAAAAAATAAAGAAATAAAACTACCCCCCCACATCTATTACTGAGTGCTTGGAGGTATTTAAAACTGCAATTAAAGCCCAACTTAAAAAATACCCAACATAACAATTTAAAAAAATCCAAGCTACCAGTGCAAATATTCATGTGCAAAGACAGTTAGTCATGTTTCATATACAGAAAATACCCTCATATCCCATAAAAAGACATTGGGACACTGATTTATCAAAAAAAATTACTAAACTTACATGTCCTTCAGATGCCAACTGGACTGAAGTCATTCTGATATGCACAACAGAACATAATTTACTACATTCAAAGGAGTCTAATAATATTTTGTCAAATGATACTCAGACATTTCCCCTCTTGGTTGTGCTGCTACCTGGGCAGTATACCTTTGAAAGAAGTTTTTGAGGATGTTCTACAAGGGCACCTTGGATCAATGAAATAGGACACATTACATATCAGAGGCTGCACAGATAGAGGAGTAACAAAGAAATTCACCTGGATATGCTACCATACAGGTTAAAGAGACTTTTAGTTTTCTTCAGAGCACAAATATTGCTCAAACTTATTAAAAACAAATGCTAATGAACTGTAAGAATTAATGTCTCTGATGCAGATTTGAATATTGTAAACATGTCCAAAAAGAGAGGTTTTAATAGTAACTATTGAGGCATGCCTGAATCTGTCTCTAACATATAAAGACAAAGAGATCTGGGTGAAAAATCAAGGTCTTAAGTTTCACATTGATGATTTTTTTTTTCTCTCTTTTTCTTTTCTTGTAATATGATTCCTAACTGGGACTTTGATATTCATGGAAATTGAAAGTTCATGACTATGGGGTAATGGCATGAAACTAGCATCCAGATACTAGGCAGAAGATGATCTAGGTTGTTAGCAAATGATGAGTCTTGCAATTAATTCTATCATTCCTTTGCACTGAATTAAACTACTTCATTTATTCTTCTCCACATGAAAGAGTCTGGTCCCTCCACTAATTGTATTGCTTCCTCTCATTTTTGATGAACATATTTTCATAATGTTTTGTCATTTGAATTCTGCTTACTTTCTTCCTGATACAATGGAATTCCACCCATCAAAAACAGAGGAATTTTTTTTTCTTTGTGATGTGGAATCTGTGTTGTCCCAGGAATTCTTTTAGCTACAAGAAAATAAATACATTTCAAGCTCAGTTTCCTTAATTGCTACTTAGGACTGTTGCTTAGTTTCAGCTGTAGAAACAGGTGTAATGCTACCATCAACACAAATTAACATTTTTAATCGTTTGGAAATAGAAAAAATTATGCTATTTTTTAATGATGTATTTTTCTGACAGATAATACTTCATTCATTAGGTAGCGTCACTGGTGGAAGAGCTAGAGTGAACCTCATAATCTATTAGGAAATAAAACTTGTAGAATTCTCAGAAGATAAAAAGTTCTTTTAAATGGTTCATTTCATTATTTAGACAAGGAGAGACATTGCATATGTATGACATTTTGTTCATGAAAGAAGAAAGAAATAGGCTCCAAAGTTTCTGGGGAAAAGCTTAACCTGTATCAAAGTGATTAAAAGAAATAGAAAAAAGTGACTGTGCAATGTGCATTTAAGCTAATCTTCTAGCAAAAAATGTTTTATGATTTGCTAATTCTACTTTTAGGGGCTGGATGGTGACTTAGCTGCATTAAGTCTGATTACTTTGGAATGCTCTTTCAGATATTTTAAATGGAAAAGAAAAAATATGAATGGCTGTAAAAATAACTTACTGCATTTGGACACAAGCTGGTGTTGAATTATTTAAAAAGGAAATCTATGACAAATATCAAATGAGAAAAAATAATCCAATTTTATGTATGCCGGAAAATGAGAGAGATATTTTATGAATTATTTTATGAAGAAAGCTTAAGAATTGACAATCTAAAAGTATCATATGCAAGGGAAGATTAAATTGAAATAATGCTTCTTTAAGTATGTTAGTATTACACTGATTTAAGATGACATGGACTTAATATAAAACCATTTTTTCAATTAATTTATATATTGCAGACCCTTAACTGAATTTAGAAAGAAATACAAACTGTGGTATGGTTATGATTAGCAAAATAACAAATCTAGAACTATGGAAAGGCGGGTTATTGAACATCTGCAGTCATAATTACTCTGTGAATGTTAATATTGCCACAAATTCACCGGAGTATCTAAAAGTGTAAAATGAAAGAGATTATATTTTAAAAATTTTGCATAATAGAGTCCTGCAGAAAAAGTAAATGTTACTCCAGGAGTTGCCTAGAGGGCAATTCCCTATGTAATACATGTACATGAGCTTTGAATAAAAAGATGCCTTACTCTGGGCCCAGTAAACCATATAATAAAATATTTAGGTCACCAAGAGCCATACAACTCCGACTTCCATCTGATGCCTTAGGATTTAGCTTTTATATTTTCAGACCCTGTACTGGTTTCGTGTGTAACTCTAAAACTTCACATAGCCTATTAGCTACTGTTAGACACAACAAACCCTCTCTGGGCCTGGACTCAAGGACACCTTGTTGTCCCAGGCCCCAAATTATGTAAACTAAGCCTCTGGGGAGAGGGAGCAAACCTGGGGTAATTACATCATTACCTGAAACTGTAATTGGAGAATTAACCCTGATATGCAAATTGACCAAACTTACAAATGTTTGAAAATCCCGTGACCCAGGGTCCATGTTGGATGTAGCCTGTTGCCTGCCCAAGGTGTACCTTTGAAGGCCCTTCAATAAATATCAGCTTTTATTCTCTTAATCTTGTCTAGCCTCTGTTTTCAGGTAGCCACTCCTAGGCATCCGCTCTGGCGACCCAGATGGGACAAGGAGGCTTCTGGGAAATCCTCTGGACTGAGAGAAAGACCCAGCAGCTAACCATCCCCCCCTCCGCTGGCACTTCGGGGATGCAGTTGCCACAGTTCAGGCGGCATCAGAGCCCAAGAATCCTCCAATTTCAACACAGAGCCGTGGGCGTGAGTGAGTAAAACTGGTATTTTGTTGTTGGCACCTGGGTTTGATGTTAAGAGATCTGTTATAGTTTTGTTTGGTATGTAGAAAGAACCGAGAGGGTCCAAAGGGGGTTTTAGGTTGTTTGTTGGTTTGTTGTTTCCCCACCGTTTGCTGTTTGCTTGTGAGAAGTAGGAAAGGACACTTTCCCAAAGGAGCTTTAGCACTGCAGTGCTAAGTTTTGGCCTGGGGCCGAGGGTGGTTTAGTGGTTAAGCTGCTGCCCTGTTAATCCGGGCCTTTGGGTCCGAGTCCCTGTGATCCTTGTTCTTGCTCTCTCTCTTTCTGCTTATTAGTGTCTGGTTAGGTTGCTTTGCTTTATTTCTTCAAGTTCTTATATATAAGTGCCGACATGGGGTGTATCTTCTCATGTGAAGATACAGCTCAAATACCACGAGACTCCCACCTGGGCTTAATATTGAAAAATTGGCAAAAATTAACTGACAAACTTCCACTGCTTTCAAAACCTGAATTGATCAGACTGTCTGAAATAATTTGGCCCACTTATAAATTACCCAACAATGAGTCATGGCCTAAATTTGGTAGTTTAGATGAAGAATTAATATCAAATTTAATATCTCGCATATGTCAGGACCGGTATTTCAGAGAGTTTCACATCCTGTGGAGACTAAGGACAGAGGATTGAAAGAAAGATCAAAGGCTAAACAGTGTTGTGACAATGTGTTATGCTGTTTGTGTTTCCCATTATAAGTCAAGGTGGTGTCTCAGCAGGCCATGGTGGTTTGCTTCTTCCCACATTGTAATATTCACATCTGGTATTATATCAGCATAGTGTAAAAGCTTGCTGTTTAGGACTTGAAGGTGAACTGACTCTCCCATGTAATAAGTGATAGGACAAGAGGAAATGTCCTCAACCTGCACCAGGGGAGGCGTAGATTGGATATTAGGAAAATTTTCTTTACTAAAATGGTTGTCAAGCATTGGAACAGGTTGGCCAGGGAAGTTGTTGAGTCACTGTCCCTGGAGGTATTTAAAGAATGTGTGTGTGGCACTTAGGGACATGGTTTAGTGGTGTATGTGGCAGTGCTGAGTTAGCAGTTGGACTTGATGATCTTAAAGGTCTTTTCCAACCTAAAATATTCTGTGATTCTTATGCCTGTTTTCAGGAAACATGTGTTGGCCGTTCCTTCTAATGTTTTTATATTGATGGGGAAATTTGAACTCTTTTGATAAAAATGTCAGAAAATATTAGTAGCTGATCATGTAACATTTCAGCGAGAAGTTTGCCCAGAAGTTTCAAAATGGAATGTATGATTTCTTTTCCTTCCTGTTAATGTTAAAAATGATCTTATACTTCCTTAAAAATTTTAGATTTTCCAGCTTTTGATCTCTTATTTTTATTTTATTTTTTTTCTCTTTTACCTTTTCTTCCTCTGTTCTGTTCAAGGCAGGATCCTAGTGAGCTCCCCTGTTTTTTCCTTTACTCAGTAAATGTACTGATGACATGATCTGCAGCAGAGTAAAGCTTCCACATTCTTCCTACTGTGGAATTACCTTCATGCCTTGGAGGTTTCCCTTAATATGTACAAAATTATTTGTTATATTTAATCTCCCCAAATCCTTAAATATTTTGTTTCAAAGTCCATTGTTTTACTCACACTTTTCCAAAACAAAACTGGTACCCAAAGGAAAATATTGTGCCTAAATATTTGTTCTAGTTAGCTGGACTGCTTACTTTACCCAAATGGAGGGGAAAAGCCTTCGGTTAAACAGTGCTTAAAATATGAACCTTTTTCATCTATCTTTTAAATAAATGAGTTGGCACAGAGCTGTTACTATTTTAATAACAAAAAAGAGCAAATGTTCAGATAGTGACTCTGAGGAACTGACAGTATTAAGAAAAAGATAAAAGAAGAGAAATATATTAACTTTGCTTTCATGATTTACTTATTGCAAACTGGAAATTGCAGTTTTAACTTACATTAACCATGTTTCAAGGCATTTTTTAAAAAAAGGTGTGTATTTTTACCCATGAATGATTATCCTCCATTTTCTGTTATTAAATTAATTGCTAAGACAACATGTACATATTCGCACTATTAACAAAAGAGAAAGACTTTTGAGGTTAGACTGAGGTGCAGTAGAGATATAAAATGACAATCTTTTCCTTTATAAAAGAAAAGTAGAGTTGTTTGTCTCCAGACTGAACACTTAAAATATAAAATAAAAATTTCCCAGACTCGAAAAACATAGATTGACTACAGTAGATTATTAGATGAAAGTTTTAAATTAATTTTTGGTACTGTCTCATGTGAAATATCCTAACTTTATCTGTCAGTTTTCAATGAAGACACTAATTTACTTTTACGTGTAAAACCCCTCCTGTATTAGTAAGAAGACAACTGCTAGAGGTGTGTTTTATTATAAGATAAAAAAACTTCTGAGAGAAAAGAGATACTTGAAGTAACTGTACCTTGAAATGTTTCAGGAGTCTGATCTCTTATCAACAAAGTTTGGATAAAATATGTACGAAAATAATAATACCCACAGAGAGGAACTTCACAAATTACATGCATCTGGAAACATTTGCTACATATGATATCTTCAGCATTTTTTAATTAATTAAAGTTTTTCATATCTGTTGAGAAGTTAGAGTCCAAAATGCTTAGCTAAAAACCATTATCATTTAAATAAATAAATAGCCAAATAAATCTAGGCACAATTTTACTGTGTAATCTATACTATATTCCCATGAGGTCTGAATGCAAAAGAAGAAAATAGATGCCCAGGCAAAGTCTTCAAGACAATCAAGCCTGGACCAGCAATAAAAAAATAAACTAAGAATTTTTAAGACCAAGGCTAATTTCAAGGATACTAGCACGCAGTATTTATAACATTTATTGAATTATCAGAGTGTAACGCATGAGTGTCATACAGCTCTCATACTTGTTTTTTTATCCTATATTGAGATGCAAATGAAAAGCAGAATAGTATGTGATATAATGAGAGCTCTCATATATTAATTTTAATATAAACATACATATGATATTCTCAAAGATTTTCTTGAAAAATGTGAGCAAAGGAGGAAATCTCTAGTAACTAATTTAGCAGATCATTTAACTATTTTGTGCAACAGTTTTAACACTATTGAATTTTACCTTTAACTCTAATGGGAAGTTGAGTGTTTGAAAATTTCTGCTATGCAGGAAGAAATAATTTGAAGTATTTGCTAATATATAGGCCGTTTACACATCTGACATCCTTGGTTCTAAATACTTTCATTCAGCTATCTGATTTTTTTATCAAACCCCTCCCTCCTTCCTTCCTCACTGTAGTACTGTGCTAGTACCAGTTTTGTGGAACATTTCCAGAGCTGTAACAAAGTAAGACTTTTTTTAAAGGTACTGATTCTTAAATACGCCTGCGCAGGTTCTGAGCTGCTGGGTGAGACAGCTGCTGCGTTTTCTACAGAACCCCATTGCTGAGGGGTCTCGGGCGGGGCCAGACCCCTGCTAGCCAGCTGTTCTGCACCCAGGGCCATGATGGCCAGGCACCTCCCTGCGCATGCTGGTTCAGGCACCCCCAGAGGTGGAGAGGTGGCTCTTGGCCCGGACAACCAGAGATTTTATTGGGGGACCCCAGGGAAGAGAAAGGTCCCACATGGCGTCCCAGGAACCAAGAGAGCGAACTTCCCTTTGGCTGGGGGCTATAAGGGAGTCCCGAAGGGGCGGGGTGATACAAAACAGCCAATGGGAAGAGAGGGAGAAAGGGGCGGGTAATACAAAACAGCCAATGGGGAGAGAGGGGGAAAGGGGTGAGTAATACAAAACCAACCGATGGGAACAGAGGGGCAGGAATGGGGGCTTTGGTTACATCTTGCAGGCGTACGTGAATATGCATAAGAGTGGATGGGAGAGGCTTCTTACTACAAACCTGGAGGGGGCTTTCTTGGACCAAACCGTGGTCCCTTGGTCTTTTGATCCCCCCACTACGAGCTCATTGCAACAACTGATTGTTGACTTTTTTTGTAGAAGATGAGAACTACCCCTGAAATATGCTGAAAGATTGTTAATACAAACATGTAGGGAATTGCATTATAAGAAACATGTAGGCAGCTGGCCGTAAGTATTATTATGATACTTTCTAAAGGAAATTTATGAGATATTGCAATTTGCGTTAAAAAATGCCCTATGGTGTATAAAATTGAATTCATAAGTATTCAAGGGCACACTAGGTAGTATCATTCACTTCCAGTCCCATGAGATTCTCTTGGTGGTACAAATACAATAATTTAATTTTGATAATTATAGGCCAGATCTTCTTAGCAGGAAAGTCACAAAGAGAAACTATACATTTTGCAAACCATTAAATTACAGTCCTCTTTTCCATTGAAAATTAGTTTATCTGGTTTTGATTTTTAGGTCCAGACTCTGTGTGGACTATTTTTATCAACATAAAATATGACTTGAATATAATGTGTATCCAAACATTTATTCTCCGAATAACATAGCTGTTTTGAAAAACTCTTGACATGTACAATACCCATAGTTCAAACAACTGCCAGTGCCTCACATCTTAGGTGAATTTTTCAGGTTATCAAACACAGTAAAAGTGTCTAAGAAAAATGATTGCAGAATATACTATTCCTAGTATAAAGAAATATTAGTAACTTCTCAGTGAGGCTGAAGAAAATGCAAGTGACTCAGGTGAGAAATAAACAGACACACCGTTACAGGCTGAGGCATAACCATGGAAAGCCACTTTGCAGAGAAGCTGCTAGAGACTGTGGAAGAAAAGTTAATCATGAGCCAGCAGTGGATCCTTGTGGCAAAGGTGGCCTACAGTGTCATGGAATGCATTAGGCAGAGAGATGCCAGCAACACTTATGAGATACACTTGGAGTGCTGTGTTCATGTGTGGGTTTCTGGTACAAGAGAGATGTGGAATGTGTTCAGTGAAGGGCCACAAAGCTGTTGAAGGGATTGGATTATTTTTCATAGAAAGAAAAACTGAGAGAGTTGGAGAAGACAGAGCAGGTTTCTAGGATATTCTAATAATTTTTTATTTAATAGACTTTAGTGAATATAATTTCTCTTAAGCAGTATAAATGGATCCTTTGTCTTTTCAAAGTAGATGATTTTCTGTAATTGTGATTTTTACAAAAACCTCTGTGCATACCTGCACAAAATTTTGGAAATTGAATCAGGACCTTTTTGATTGCAGCAGTATTGCTCCTTTCTAACTACCTTGATACAAACAAGTTGGTTTGACTGGACATTCTTTAAAGGACAGCTAAGACCCTGACATTAATGGCAGCAGCAACAAAACCAACAGGTTTTCCATGTAGATGTCTGCAGGCAGAGGAAAAAATCTTGGCAAGGATCCTAGTCAAGTAGTGCTGCTGTCAGGGATTGCCCCTGAAAGTAATTTTTTTTTCTCATTTCCAGTTGTTTTTTTGTCAGTTGCTGGCAAGTATCTGTGCCAGGAAGAACACTGTGAGAGAAAATGAAGTACTCTGACAAAATTAGAGATGGATAAGTGCCAACATATGTCTGCTTTTTGAGGATTGAGGGAACTACTGTGCTGGCACATAACAATGTAGCATTACACTGAAAACATTTACAAAGAGAAAAAGCCAAGATAGAAAAAATATTATAAAGGCAGTCCGCCAGTTATTTTAATATGATTTAATTTGCTAATTGAGAAAAATGCTGGTGCAATTTACTGAGCTTGCATGTGGTACTACATCTTACCAGTCCTGCAGAAAAAGGACTATCTATTTGAACTATATGAATGCTATTAACTTGAAAAAAAAAATCTGATTTCTCATTTTGATATAAACAAAGTTTCAATACTTAATGAACACATTCGAGATATGTTACTTATTTAGCTACATTTTATAGCATTTCTGCCTAAGGTTATTTCCTGTCATTTTGCCTTCCAGTTTACTTGGTGACATCCAGACATTTTGAAATCAGTGAGGAAAGAATGTATCATATGATTCCAAGTTCAGCAAAGAAAACTCCTCCTGTACTCACATGTGCTGGGAACAACTGGCTGCAGAGCATATCTTCAGGGAAAAAAAGGGCCCAGGGGTTCTGCTTGAGAATGAGTTGAATGTGAGGCAGCAGTGCACCATGGTTGTGATGGCAGTTCACCAGGTATTGGACTGCAATTGGTGACAATTTGCAACACAGAAAATTCCAAGTAGTAATGAAGAAAATTGTCTTCACCTTAGAAAATTACTCAGCCCTGGAACAGGTACCATAGAGAGGCTGTGATATATTCATCCTCAGTGATTTCCAAAACTTGACTACAAAAAGCCCTGAGCAACCTGCTTTAACGAGGAGATTAAGGTTGGTCTGGGGAGAAGGTTGCATTAGAAGACTTCTTGCATAAAAATCTGTATTTTTCCAAGGTTGTATATAGAATCTTACACTACAGATAATTTTATTATCTTTCTCTAATGTGGAAATCTACTGCCATGTTTTATTTTATTTGAATTCTGATATTAATTTTCTGACTGATTATTTTGATGATATCAGCCCATTTTTTTAAATAGTGTTCTGTTGTAACTTTATTTACTAGTTCAAGGGTTCTTTTTTCTTTACTGAATACAATCAGAAAGTTTGAATCATAGAATTAAAGTATAAGGCCTTTTGTAAAAGGCCTTTTCTACTGTCTTTGTCACCAAGTCCCTCGTCCCTCTAAGCTCATAAACTTCCTTCTCGTCAAGATTCCCTAAAGAAATCTTTCATGTTACCCGTCACCTTCTTTGCCTTCATTAGGCAATGTCTTTGTATCCCTTCCACGTAGCATGTCCCTGCTTCCAACAGCTACATATTTCCTTTTCATGTCTCAGCTCTGTCAGGAGCTCCATGTTATCCATGAACAGATTCTGCCTTGCCTGCTTGATATTTTGTCCATTGGAATGGACCATTCTTGTTCTCCGGAAAGCTATACTTAAAGGACAACAAATAAATAAACTAGGCCCAGGTTTTAAACCACTATTTGCCTTCTATTTTTACACAGTGATTACCCACATTTTCTAAAATTTGTTAGGCATTTTAATTAATATTCCACCAATTTAAATGTTTAATTTTATTATGTTATTCATTAATTGATCTAATTTTTCTCAGAGACTTTAAAATCTTCAGCTAAGTACTTTGAATACAGATAAGTTAATGCACTTACAAGCCTTGTGCACTAAATCTTAATAAAGGAGAAGGCATGATTGCCTCCAGAATCATAAATAAATAGAAAATAATTCATGGGGACACCTCACAAATTTATCTAGCTCAGCTTACTGCTCCTAAACACTGAAAATGGAACTGGTAGATGCTTGTCTCACCTGTTTTTTAATAGTAGTCAGCCACTGCTCCGCAGGGCTTCCCCTGCCCTACAGCTCATTTCATTTTTCTTAAATTTTTAATAGAATTGAGTCACTCATATTCCAGTGCTTCCCCTGCCATGCAGCTCATTTTTCTTAAATTTTAGCTCATTTCTTTTTATTCTATACCTCATAGACATGGAGAACATTAATTTTTGTGACTACCCTTAGCATATAGCATTGTTATTGTATATCTTCAAGTTTACTCCTTTCTAAATAAATGAAACTCAATTCAGTGTTTTTTTTCTGGAGATATTTTTTTTCTGGATTGCTTCTCACTAGTACTACTCTCTTCTTCTTCATTTACTACCTATATTCTCCTCAGTTACTGGGGCTAGAATCAAGGAGTGTTTAGTTCCTGAGAATATCATCAAACTGAGTGAGACCAGAGAGGCTGTGCAGGCCAGGTATTGAATCGGTATTTCAGTCAAAACAGGAAGTGATTTTTCAGTGCTAGTCAGGGAGTCTACTTGGATAAAAGCGTTAGGGAATATGCTTAAATCCTGATGTCTCCCAGGGAGTTTAACAATGATTATTGTAGAGAAAAATACAGGATGAGCACAATGTTCTGCCTAGTGGAATAATACAAGGTGCCATATTATGGAGCCATAAAAAAAAATATAAAATGGTATTTTATTATTGCATTCTGTGTAGTGTTTCCTGTATGGGAAGAAGCTTTAGAATTACATACAGCTTCTTGGAAAGGCTTTATTTGGACTCAAACATAGAGTTCTGCTGTAAATAAACTTAGAACATGAGTGCAAGGAAGAGTCACTGAAATAATAAAAGTACTAGTCATCTTATATTACAATATTAGAGAGTCTCTGAAAAAAAATCTAGCAATTGTAAATTCTGGGAATGGTAAAAATAGCTATCAATTTAAAAGGTGCTGATGATACAGTTATAAGTACAAATGAGGATATGTTGATCATTAGTATATTTAAAATAAAAGAAAATTCATGGCCATTTGAGCAGAAAGAGTCTGGAAAGGAGTCTTATAAAGGAAGAATAATAGAGGCTAACAAACATTTTTACTTCTAATATTGAGATTAATAAATATATGGAAGTAGGGGAAGATTTGGTGTCTCAGTTTCAGGGACTATGCTCAGTGATCCACACAGTCACTCTTATTATGTACAGGAGCTGTTCCATGACGGCCTCTCTACCTTTCTCTTCACAGTACCAGGGAAGAAGTTAACATTGTCAGGCTTATATTCCTGACACCACGTGCTTCCTTGTGTGTGTAGGAAGAGCAAGTGAAAGGTTTACTTCTGGCCAGAGAAGCAGAGGACAGGACTGTTTTCCTGTGCCAGGGAATGGTTCTGATCATACTATACGTAGCAGTATAAACATACTCCGTATTTCTTAATTTCTGAGATATAATTAGTTAATAAAGTCTACTGTTCTCATGCTACTTATATATGTAACAGCAGTAATATGACACATTATTATTATTATTAGGGAAGGGAAAGACGTGTGCTTGAGCATCTAGGGAGGAGAGGTAACTTAGGACTGCTTACCATGCTGAGGAGGAGATAGTCAAGTATCCATTTGATCCATGGTCTGGGCCAAAGTGCCATGAACCAGTTCTAATTCCAACAGAAGACTGCAACCAAGATAGAATTTCACACCCTAAAGAGGATATGTAAAACATTACCTTACTGAATTTTATTGAAGGTTTATAAAATCTTGGCACTTGATACATTTATTGACATTTAGCATGATTTATTCTATAGGCTTTTCTACCTATAATCATGTTTTAAGTAGGGAGCAGTAGTCAGTAGCACTGATTTTATGATGCAATTTTCTTCCCCCTTGTTGCCCTACAACAAAGTACAAAGACTCTCAGGAACCCGATCTGGTGTAGAATGGATTCTCTTACCTTCATCTGTATCTGTTGTCATTATTTTTTTTGTGTTATATTAAATTTGTCCAGATTTTCTCATGTGAAGTTTGCTGTCTCAGTTTTTAAAATTAACTTTAGGAATTTTAATGCTCAGTGCCACGTTGCGTGCATCCCAATTTATATGATTTATGCAAACAAATTTAGGATTTATTTCTATTTTATTATTCATTCTAGATATGAAGGTATATCTATATGCTTATACTATTCTCTTAGTCATATTGTTATGCACAACAGCATTAAAGATTCATATGCTTTTGGGTGTACCAGGAGATATCTCATCAAGCTAATAATTAGACATTAGGGATAAATTCCTGTCTCCATGGCCTGAAGCTCACACTTTTTATTTAAAATTATACCAGAGATGGTTTACAGGCATCTGTTCCTTTTGAAAATGAGAGTAGATTTGCTATAATGTACATACTGGGGAAAAAGCTAGAGTACAAAGTGATTTCTCTCACTCACTGCAGCTTTTGGCAGCTGAAGATGCTGTAAGTGAAAGGAAAAAGGGTTGGGAGTATTTATGCAGAAATCAGAAACTGGTATAAGTAGAAAAAACGTATTTGATTGGCATGCTGCACAGCATATATAGGCGTGAGTACAATACATTGAGTTCACATGAAAAGAAAAAAGGTATTACTTTTTGCTTGCAATGATCCCTGGAGCAAGACAAGTAATAACTTAAATCTCTACCATAAATACAATGGTATTTTAACATGCAAATACCAAACAATGAAAATCTAGTGTTTCATCAGTTAAAATAAATGATGTAGAACTTATTCTTTATATTTTTATTTTGTCATGTTATTGTCTTGTGTCATATAGCAATTATGTCATTATTAGATTATGTGATTTTTTGTTCCCTAATTTAATTTAGAACATAAATATTGCAGTAATCAATATATTATAGACCATGTTGTCATTTTTTTGTGTAAGTGTACAAATACGTGTTAGTACAAAAAATAAACCTATGTACAGTCTTACAGTCACTTTCATACATGCACATATGTTACTAAGACATAGCAGTTATGTCAAGTCCCAGGTGACTGGAAAAAAGCGAAATTTTGCACTCATCTTTAAAAAGGCAGAAAGGACGACCCTGGGAACTGCCAGCCTGTCTGCCACACCTCTGTGCCTGGGAAGATCATGGAACAGCTCCTCCTAGTAGCTGTGCTAAAGTACATAGGTAGCAGGGAGGTGATTTAAGACAGACAGCACGCTCGGTTTCACCAAGGGAAAGTTCCTGCCTGAACAACCCAGTGGCCTTCTATGTTAGACTGACTTCAACATTGGGCAGGGGAAGGACTACAGATGTCATTTATCCTCTGTAAAAATAAATGTAAAGACTTCTGTAAAGCCTTTGATGACACAATCCCCTACGACAACCTTATCTCTAAATTGGAGAGAGATGGAATTGATGAATGGAGTATTAGATGGATAGGAGAGTGGTTGAATGATCACAGTGGTCAATGGGTCAGACATCAGTGGCAAGTGGTGTCCCTCAGGGGTCTATGTTGGGACCAGTGTTATTTAGTAACTTCTTCAATGACAGGGACAAAGGGATCAAGGGAACCCTCAGCAAATTTGCAGATGACACCAAGCTGAATGGTGCAGTTGACACAGGTGAAGGATGGGATGCCATTCAGAAGGACCCGGACAAGCTCAAGAAGTTGGCCCATAGGAATGTCATGTAATTTAACAAAACCAAGTGTGAGGTGCTGCACCTGGGTCAGGACAATCCCCGATATCAACATAGACAAGGGGATGAACAGATCAAGAGCAGCCCTGACAAGAAGGACTTGTGGGTGCTGGTGGATGAGAGGCTGGACATGACCCAGCCACGTGCACTCAGCCCAGAAAGCCAAACGTGCCCTGGGCTGCATCCAGAGCACCGTGGGCAGCAGGGCCAGGGAGGGGATTCTGCCCCTCTGCTCTGCTCTG
>VZTA01027939.1:114720-156868 GCA_013398855.1 Mohoua ochrocephala | reverse complement strand
TTTTTTTTTTTTTTTTTGGTAAGCGACATATTCAGCACTCTCAAATGAGATTGAAATCCAGTACAGCTATTTTTGTTCTGCTGAAGTCCAGGGTAGATCAAAGTGCGATTTAAAAATTGACCAAAAATATGGAGTAGAGATATCTTACTGCCATTCTTCAGCCTATGTACGTGAAGAAATTTTACATAATGTAACTGTAGTACCCATAAATAAAATAGCATAAACCAGATATACGTGAACAACTATACCTGGAGAAAAGAAAGGAAAAATGTAATGGCAGAAAATAAAGGGATTAATAGAGTGATTTAGCTGACAGCTTTTATATTTTTTAATAACCTTTTCCTTTTCCTAGTCAAAAGATAAGTGTATCTCTCTCTCTCTCTCTCTCTCTCTACACACACACACACACACACACACACACACACACACACACACACACGCGTGAGTGTGTGTGGATATAGATATGCCTATATCATCTGTATCTATATCCACAAACACACATGTGTGTAGATATGGAGATATCTATATGCCTTAAGCAAGAGTCACAGAAGCATAAAGTAAATTATATCAGAGCTATGATTTTGCTCCGAAATGTTAAATTTCTAAATATATAATTTTTGAGTTAATTCCATGAAGAATATTGGGGTGGATTAAAATAGTTTCAATGTCACAAATGAAAAATGCACAACTAGAAGTTTCGGCATGTAATTCTAATTCATCTCAGTTATTATTATTTTGTTAATAACCTCTGTCATTAATAATGCTATATGAGTAAAATTATAAAAATCACATTTTGTAGTGCATTTACACATGACGTTTGTCTCTGCCAAATGGCATATTTATGATCAATGAAGTAGGAGAAAATAATTGTTTCTTACGATACATTCACATAGCGCTTATGGAACAAATTATTTCAGTTATGTATTTTCAACACGAGTGAAATTTTTTTCTGTGTCCTAGCAATTTTTAGATATTACAGGAAAATTGCTAGACATCCTAGGGAGTGCTATTTCCACTATTTGGAAATTCACAAAGAAACTTATAGAAATTTTTATGTCAGTAGGACCAAACAAGGCTGTTGATTGTCTGAGATGTGAGTCTGAACAGTGTTAGTCCAGTGAATGAAAATTATGACAATGCAGATGCATGTTATGTGGACAAAATAGTATTTTACATCACCCAGTTAGCTAGCTCATTTCCCACGATATACATGCTTTATTATGTAGTTGCTCATTCACTGTGTTTTTAAGTATGATATAAGATATCTGAAGGTGGTGAGCCACTGGCACAAGATGCCCAAAGAAATTGTGGATGCCCCATCCCTGGAAGTGTTCAGTGCCAGCTTGGATGTGGCCCTGGGGGGTGGGAATTAGATGATCTTTAAGGTCCTTTACAGCCAAAACCCTTCTATGATATGATTCTATGATATTTATCTTAATCTTATGTAGATTAAAAGGGAATATTCATTCTTAGAATACAAATTGCACCTAACCCCTTTGAAAAACATGCAGAAAACACCTATATTTTCATGTCAGTGTAAAAGATAACAGTCTCACATACAGACAATCTCAGTCTCTAGATATTTGATTTAAATATAGGAGTTATTAATTTACATATCTCTCTTCCTTAAAGGTTTATTTTTGAGGTAATTTTTTTTTGGTGTCTTTAGGAGGAAGCTAATATCCCTTTGGGGCAAGTTAGTAGCTATTTTTGCAGATCCCTGATCAGCTCAAGTCATTTAAAATTGTTGCTTGGAAAATGGCATAACTCTTAAAATTATTATTACAGAAGCCTACTCTGACTCAACAGTTGTTCTATCTGCACGGGTAAAAAGTAGGTCAAAATAGACAGTCTAACTGGGGTCAGTGCCTCAAATGAAATTCCACTTGCCTCATTTATCAGTATCAGATAGATATGTTTCTTACTATGAAGCATCTTTTGCTTTTAATGACTAGTTTTTGCTTTTGCATCTTTGCTTTTAATGACTGCTTTTCCTGAATTACTTTAAGATAAAATAAAGAATTCATATTTTCAATAGATAAGAGTTAGAGAGGCTGCTCTTTTACTAGCGACTAAAATTAAACATGCCTTTTTTTCTAATTATAGTTGGGTCATAGAGAATTATAAGGAATTGTAATTTGTATATGGCAATTTTTCAATTTCTTAATTTCAAAAAGTTTATGTCATAAAGTATAAAGTAACCTCCACTTTCTTATCCCTTCTGTTGGTCTTTTAAATACTCGCTGTTAGAACATCTGTGGAAAGGGTGGCATAAGCTGTCTATAAAAGTAGTACAAAGGCAAAAGAGTAATGAACTTAATGCAAATGACTCTGTCACCTACTGTTTTGTGAGTTATACACATAATCAGTTCTGAAGTTTAGTTTTCAAATGAAAAAGTCACAGAGATTTTTCTTAATATTTCAGCTACCTTTGGAGTATGATCTGTGCTGCCTCTAATTCTTAATTCCCAAGTTTGAAATGTAGGAGTTAGAGAAGAATAGCCCATCCTAACATCACTCCTCTATCCTGTGATGACGGTTGTGTCCAAAGACAAATCAACGGCTCGGTGTTCAAGTGGAAACTAGTTGTAAGTGGTGTCCCTCACAGGTCTGTAGTTGGACCAATACTATTTAATATCTTCATCAATGACATAGTCAGTGGGATTGAGTGCTTCTAAGCTCATAATGTTAAGCTCCATGAATGCATCTGCTCCCTCAAATCTCAATTATAACCATACTGCTGGTGTCAGAAGATTTTCACCAAATATATCCTACGCTCTTTTAGCAAGTCTGAGCCCTCATGTAACAGAATAATGAAATTTTATGACTTACTCTTCTTGGTTAATTTAATAGTATTTTTAAGCAGCAAGAATATTTCCAATTTAAAGGTTAAGGTTGGGGGTGGTTTTTTGTCTTTTTCTGCTTCCCCTTACCCAAGAGAAGATTCTGTATAGATTTCAATAACATGCCTTTTAAGTGCTCATAGTCTACAGTAATGGGAGCCTCAACTCTGTTCAGTAGAAACCCTTGTAAGTTAAAACAATGGCAATCTGAATGAACTACTCAGATTTGAATCAAGGTGACAGAGCTGTGAGGACAGACTTGTTAGTGAGTTTTGCAGCCAGCAAGTGGCAGCTTCCCACTTTATTTTGTGGTAGCTCAGGGTATATATACTACTTTTTTTTAGATTTTAAATCACGTTTGAATTTCATAATTTTTGGTTTACTTTTAGAAATATTTCCTTTCTTATTGTCATGTTTGAATCAAATATTTCTGGTTTTTACTGCTTTTGTAAAGTGTTCTGTCCATGTTAATTACACAGATGTCTAGGAAAGCCTGTGCTAACTTGTGAAATTTGTAGCTTTCCTATAGAATTTTGTGGCTACATCTCAAAACAATGAGCTGAATTATTTTTTTGACAATATTGTGTGACTATATTAAAATATGACGAAAAGGACATAACTGTTAATCAAAGTAAAGAGGTGTTACCAAATGTACTGTTCACTTCTTATGTCTCGAACCAAATATACAGCAGTATTCTTAAATGTATTATGGGCAATATGCTTCTACAGACTATAATTAAAAGAGTTTTCTGGTTTTACCATCTCTATAAATTTTTTAGAACTCCAATATATGTGTGATTCATATCTAAGAATTTTTATTTTGTTGCCTGTAAAACTCCAAAAAGACTGTCCCAAAGCTAATGGTGTGTCATTTTATACCTGTCTGATTCCCTAACTTTTATTTTGGGCATCTCTTATATTTTGGGAAACTTGTTGTAAAATGAAAATTGGAAGAAATGTTTTTTCAGAAATGGAGCTGCATTATGACTGGATTCTAAGATATGCAAGTTTAAGCAGAGCCTTATTGTCTTAGCAGTCCTGCTCTCAGACTTCTTATCTTGAAATTCCTAAAACTAACTGGAAAAGTATAGACTATTAGAAGAATCTATACCCTTGTTTGTTTTATGAAAAGATTTGCATGAAATCTGCAGTCAACTGTGTATAAATATTTTGGGGCAAAATGAGGGGATTTAAATGGATGAGTAGCTAATGGATACTTCAGTTAAAATGTTAATGTTGTTTTACAGGTTAATGCAGGGGAAATTTTGAATGTGCATTTCTATTCAATACTATTTATCTTTTTCATGTAAAAATAAGTTCTACAAAACCTCTTAACATACTCTTGGAGAAAATATTCTTAAATTAGCTCTAATTCTAATCATTTAAAATATGATCCTGCACATTTCTCTTTTCAAGATGGGACATTAAAACGAATTGATTTTAATTAGTGAATTTGAAGACATTTCAAATTATCTCCAAGAGATTTTTAAGATTACATGCTTGTGAGAGTAAGTTTTAATTTTCAGTGAATTAGAGTAAATTACACTTACTCTCTTCACCATTCTCAAAGATCAAACCAATGCTACCTCAAACTAATTTTGACTCATCTAAAATGTATTTGTTCAGCCAGAAACTTTTTTTTTTTATTATTTAGAAAAAAATGATCTTGTTTTTGGTAATTGCTCAGGGCAAAGTTATATTAAAAAATCAAAAGGCATTTGATAGTCTTGGTGACTCTGTATGGGTGTAATCAGTTCATGTGCTACGTATGTGAGACAGTTAGGGAGTTACAGGGCATGATACTTCTAGAAAGAAACAAACCAAAACACTTCCTTTTGCTGCCATGGCAATAGCTATTCAGTCTCAGCAGGAACTTTCTTCATTTAACATTTATCATAGCAAGATGCAGTGTATCTTCAGGTAAGAGGAGGGCTTGGATGTTTTTTCTGTTTTTTTTTTTTTTTTTTTTTAGTAGGAGATTGTCTCAGTGGACAAATGGTTGTGAGTTTTCTTTGAGCAGATTAACACTTGTGAGGCAAGTTATCCATCAGCAAAACAATTGTGAGAGAGCCTTTTATGTGAATCTTCCTTCTTTAACTTCATATTTTTGAAAATGTCTCAGCAAAGGTAACCGATTTAGACTTGGAGTAGCAGTCACTCACTTTGCATATTGAAAGATTGCACACACATAGGTACTGATAACAAGTTTTCAGTAGCTTCAGGGAAATATTAAACTTTTGTTCTTTTAAGTAACATATTTTTCCAAATAGCAAAGTACCTTTACTACTTCAGTATCTCGAGCTCTAAGAAATATGAACCATACCAAAATGGAACTTTAGCCTATTCTTTCTAGTTATCAGTCTCATAGGAACGTTTGATAGTTGCTATATGAAAAAAAAATTTGCAACTTGCGAAAATATTCTGTCATGAATATTGTTTTGACTGAATGAGGGACAGCAGTTGTGTTTAAACTGATTACTTCAAATGTTTAGACAATTACAAATCCAAAACTTGTATTGAAGATGGAAAAAGAGAAGGAAATAATATTGCTTGGAAATCATACCATAATCTCTAATCTCAATAGGATGCAAATTTTAGAACAATTATGAAGGAAGCATGGAAAACAAAAGAAAACAAAATTCAGTACAAATTTAACTATTGCAAATCACTACATGTGTGGTGGACAAACTTGTTTCATTCAAAATGGCTCATCATCTATAGACAAAAATCTGGGGGGAAAAAAAGAATTAAAATTAGACTGCTCTAGCATTTTTTGTGATTCATCTGGCATTCAGCACCACACTTGAAACTCTCACGGAGGATGAGAAATAATGAAATGTTAACAAAGATCCTATGCTGGCCAAGGTTTACAGTGTTGAGTGTCAGATGCTGACTTGTCTGGCATGAGATTATAAATGGTGAACCTAAAGAAAGAGTTTTGCAAACATTCTTGTTTCCCAGTTTTATTAATGACCTTGGCATTTAAAAATATACACATCCTGAGTAAACTAGCTGTCAGTACAAGGAACTAATGTGAATAACTTTGAAGATTGATGTAAAGGAAATGGGTTAAGTTAGGATACGATAAAGCTGTTTTCTTAGAAAATAGAAGTAAGTGTATCTGCTGCAGGCTTGGTGTCAGAAGGAATTGTGGTAGTACATTCCCCTTGTCCCCCAGGACACGCTATGATCATTCATGACAGGAACAACTAAGAAAAAAATATTTCCCCCTTTTTGTGAGGATTAGAAAAAACCTTAGTGGGGCATACACTAAAAGAGAGGTATTTAAACTAAAGGATATTATTATTAGCAGAAGAAGAAATAAGCAAACTGATTACTAATGCATTGGACTAAAAAAATACATGGAAATTCTAACCTCCTTGTAAAACAATTCGGATAACTCCTACTTGGAGTGATTACTTTCAAAATACAACTCAGTTACATTATGAAGGGAATTCTATAGGGCAATAATTGCAAAAGAATAAGTTTGGGCTAAAAGAATTGGAAAGTATTTTCTAGTATTATGCTCTTGTGTCAAAAAATAAGTGGTATTCTCAGTGTATTATATAATGCATTTTCAGGTGTCAGCATAATTCGGATTAGTGATGAAGGAAGATAAATGACTGATAAAAACGCAGACCTTAAGAAAGTGTTACAGAGTTTTATGTATGCTTTAATTTTTATTTTAGTTTTGCTTAACTTATCCGTCTAATTTTTCTGATTGAACCATAATCCTTTTGATAAAAACAACCTGCGACTGTGCTGTCCCTCAGTGCCCAGTGGGTAGGAGCAAATAATCAGACAGAGTTGATTCACCTTTGAACCTTCAACACCATTACATGCAAAAAGGGGCGCATTGTCATTCTGGTGTTTGTTGCCTTGCTGTGACTGTTCACTTTGATGACACCAGCACATCCTTGTCGTTCTGGTGTTATCTTGCTGTGATCCTCACAGCAGAGTAGTTGAGAGAAGGTTTGCCAGGTGTGAGAAGTAGAACACAGTGATTATGTGTATGATCATGATAATATTTAGGTTTAATATAGTATCTAAATATTGCCAATGCAGTATATAAGCAATAACTCTATGATATATTATGATGGATTATAGTATATCCAGGTTGTGGTCCCACCTATTGAATCACAACCTTCAGTGAGACCTCCTTGCTTTTTAAAACTTCTCAGAGAAGTCTAGGTGCAGCTAGGTCCATTTAGTGTCAGATTTGGTCAACAGTTTATGTCTGAAGGGTTATAATATAGACAGGTTCAGCTAGAAACCTACAGGTTTACAGTCTTTGGTGATGCAGAATTCACAATTGAAAAGCAACAAAGCAGCTATGAAACTATTGCAGGATTTTATCTCTATATTTGTTTGAATCTTAGCACTTTTTGCTCACTTGTCCAAAAATGAGTATTCCTCATCTTCGGGTGGGATGTACTCTGCAGGAATCCCTTGCAAGCTGCTTGCAACTTTGGGATACCAGTTTGCCCAGCTGGCCCAGTCTCCAGAAACATTTTATGCCCTTTTGTAGGCCCATGTACACCAAAGTCAATCACAAATGCCTCTGCTCCCCCATGTCTGGACTATATTAATTATGGAGCATTCAGCCAGTCCTTTCTGTAATATCCACCTGGTGTTCTTATATTAGGACAAACCTCACTGCCTATCAGAGACAGAAAAAGGGAGAAGGATGTGTGCATGGCAGGGGGGGTGGGGGCATACCTAAGACCTGGCTATAGTTCATTGGTGTCACATTGCTTTGTTTTTATTTGACCATTATTGGGAATTTTGAGAACAAATGCATAATATTATTGCCCTATAAGCTATCTATATCTGAAGGTTTGTGTCAAAATAACTGAAAGTCATATAAATCATATATCGAGTTACTTTAGTTCTTGACAAAATACAATTCTGGCAAACTATATTGTTCAAAATATTCGTGCTTTGTAGCGTGCCATCTCAATCAGTAGCCATCAAAAATGGAAAAGATGCCAAACCACTTCGAAATAATTCACTTGGTATCCTATAAGCAGATCCATAAACAGGTGTAAGAAAAAAACTAACAGGGAGATTTTAGAAAATTTCAGAAGGAAAAAATATTTAGTCTGTACTCGGGAATTTTTTTCTTTTTGAATTATATGTCTGAAACCAATGATATTACTGTTATTGTAATGACTAATGTTATCTATTTACTGGATTAAGTTTATATTTTTTGAAGAAATAGAAGTTCATAAGTTCATTAATTCAGTAAAAGTAATATTCTCTTCCCGAGTTCCACCGCACCGAAGGCATAATATGGACTTAACAGAGAGATATTGCTCCATTTTCTAGAATCATTTTAGAGAAATTTGAGCCATGTCCAGATGACTTTTGAAGACTTCCAGTGCCAGTGCTCAGTCACCCTCGCAGCATAAGAGTATTTCCTGATATTCAGATGGAATCTCCTGTGTCTCTGTTGGTCCTGTCACTGGACACCATGTAAAAGAGTCTGACTCTGTTCTTTTTGCATCCTTCCTTCAGGAATCTTGATAAGATCCCTCTGCATGTCCTCTTCTTTGAACTGAACAGTTCAAGTTCTCTCAGCCTTTCCTCATAGGAAAGATGCTCCCGTCCCTTAGTCATCTTCATGGCCCTTCACTCGGCTCTCTCCAGTACGTTCATGTCTCTTTTGAAATGGGGAGCTCAGAACTGAACACAGTACTTCAGGGTTGGCATCAGCAGTGTGAACAGAAGAGAAGAACAACCTCCCTCAAACTGCTGGCAATGCTCTGCCTGAAGCGGAGCAAGGTGCCAATTAGCCTTCTTTGCTCCAAAGACACATTGCTGCTTTGCGTTCAGTTTTACGTGAATCTGGCACCTGGGGATATGGTTTAGTGCTGAACAAGGTGGTGCTAGATTAATGGTTGGACGTGATGATCTTAGAGGTCTTTTTCCAGCCTTAATGATTCTATGATTCTACATCTACCAGCATCGTCAGGTCCTTTTCCACCAAGAAGCTTTTAGGTGTTTCTTCCCAGGCTGAAGGATTTTGCACTTCAACATGGTGAACTTGAAATTCTCATTAGACCTTTCCTCTAGCCTGTCAAAGTACTTTTAGATAGCATCATGACCCTTTGATGTATCAATATCATCATGGTATTAATATTAAAATATAAAATAAATATTTATGCTGATTTTATATTATTTAAGAATAGCCTTTTCTATTCTAAAATAGTTGTCTCTCAACTCAGCTACAAGTGGACTTTTTAAAATTATATCAATAAAGATTTGCAAAATTATGATAAAGGTTTGAGAGGTCAGTCCATCTTGTAGTTTATAACTTTACAGGCTATTATCAAGATGAAAAACTAATTGATCTGTTTATTTGATGTCAAGGGATGATAAATTTAGAAGCAATTCTAATAACAACAGAATGAAACCATGGGAGGTTTGTAGTTTTGAGTGATGTTTTGTCTCCTTCTTTCTCAGTAGTCTCCTTAAGTGCAGATTTTGACTTGCATCAAATGCATTGAGAATACTCTTCCATTCTAGTATCCTGTGAATGAAATAGCTTTATTTTTGATGCAGTAACACAAGTTTTCACATATGAGAATAATAATTATTAGAATTATAAATAAATAAACAAGCAGTATTTTTTGAACGATGCTTGTTTCTACAAATCTTTGGAGAGGGATCCCTTCTTTCTTCCTTTTTATTGCATCACTTTTAATAATCCAAATACTTAACCACTGAAAGCTATTTTTTTCTGCTCAACAAGGTGTGATAAGTGCTGAGAAACAGTGGACAGTGTAGGAAGTGTCTCTTTTTCTCTGGTGCTGCTTTTAGACTACCTTAAATAGACTCCAAACCCACAAAAAGACCCCAAACCCACAAACTATGTCTGCAAAGGTGGAGTTAGCCATGATGATGGTTATAGTTATCATAAAACTTCATACCTGATGCGCTCATTTAAATTCCACTGCGTATTCCGTTGGAGCCTAAATATATTTGGAAGGCTGCCCTCAAGTCTGTGTATATCAGCTCATGTTACACTGTAAAATTTTTTTAACTTGGACGAGCCTAAACACGAAGGTAAATTTAAAAGATTGAATACTGGTCGTTGCCTGTTATCTAAGTTGTACGGATCATAAGGAGTACCAATATTGCTGTAGCATCCTAATCATAGTGCACAACTGTGTATATTTAGAGATTGTTTGATGTTTGTGGTTGTCTATACTGTGTTTATAGAAGCAATCTTTGTACCCAGCAGAGTTTTACATCAGAAGCGCCCTAACTGTGAACCTCACTAGATCATTGAAAACCTGATTCTGAATGTAGAGTTTTAGTATAAGTTTCTGAAACTTATTTGAGAAATGTTTGTTTTAATTTAAGAACTAACTCCTAGATATTTTATGGATGCCTGATAAGGCATCCTGATAAAGCATCTTAAAGGTGGTTTATAAGATTTAACAAATAGAAATTTAATTATCAAAGGCTGCAGGGAGGTTGGTGAACAATCTATATTAAATTTTTACGTTGGAGTGAAGTTCTTGCAAAATTATTTTTCATTTTCTGCCTTTTATTTGGACTCAAAATTATGACTGCTCTAGAACATACAAGCACCTGACTTGGAGGGCCTATCACTATTACCTTTGTGGTCCTCTCAGTTTTCAGAGTCCTGCTATTTCCAGACTCTGAATGCATTTTTTTTTCCCTGGAAAATAAACCTATTGTTCACTAAATGACTCCATACTGTTGGTTTTTGGTATAATTTTCCTTAGAGACTCACATTTATTCTCATCTCTTTGGTTTGGTTAATTGACTGAATTACTTCAGAGGTTTGGGGTTTTTTTCTGAAGTAATACATGCTTTTAGACCTTATGAATGAAAATAACTGCTCTTACTATTTTTCTGATGGTGGTACTCTGTGTTTGTTTCTCTCATCTTGAAGGATGATGAGAGAAAGTCACAAGGAAGAGCAGAAACAGGTTTCTGAATGGCAAATTGTAAAGATGGCATGGAATCAACATGGAGAAATAAGCTAATATCATGGCAGTGTTTCAGTGGGAGAGGATTTGAGTAGTAATAGTGAACACTGTATTAAGGTTATTACCAACACCTTTGGGGGAAAACCCCAAAAATTTTCAGGAGTGTGTGAACACATAGTTATATAAACCAATGTGAAGAACCTAAGCTTTATTCAACACACAAAATTTTGTTTAGATAACCACTTCCAGGTTTGGGGAAGGTTGTGGCATTTAATTTTCCAGTGTCATTTGACAGCTATAGCTAGGTGTCATGTCAGAGCTCAAGTTTCTTCTGTTCCTTAGGTGTATTTTGTCTATTCAGAACAGAATTTGTTTTCTCTTGTGCAGGATGATTGCTTCCTACATCTTTCTATAAGTGCTATAGCCAAGTTTCTTTATTTCTGGGTGATTTCCACTTTGATGATAACATCTAGTTTTGTGTTCAGTCTTTTCCCTCTTATTCTCGCCAATCTTTCAAGAAGCATTGTTATATATAGCGGTTTTTCCCAGCACGAAGGAGTCCAGTTTATGTCTGCATTTTTGTCTCCAATACTAATCTTTTTTATAACCTTCAGTTTATTCAGTTCTCAAAATTCTATCCTGTTTTCAACAGTGATTCTTTTTTTTCATCCCAGATACCTTTCATTTATCAGCTGTGTAATCTGACCCTGTAAATTTTCTTGTTGAAGGCTAAATTATTTGGCCTTTATATCAAACCTCCTTTCAATTAGTTATTCAATCTTTGGCTCAAGTGTTCTGTCTTTAGAATTAAATTTTCAATATAAATTTTTCTAACTCACTTTCCTACAGTTACTTGACATTTGGTCAACATTCTGCTTGTGAAGCTATATATGCAATCTCTTTTCTAACATGCTGTCTCTTCATAGGTCATAAAGAATACAGTTCTGAATAATTTTCTCCCTCTTTTGCAACTTCTTTTTTCTTGTTCTAACTCTTTGCTTTTAATTGAAAGGATAAAAATTCATTGTGTGAGTCTTTGTCATCTAGTGGGATGCATTCTAAAATCAGAAGCAGTGAGATATCATCTACCTTTGAAAGAAATGAGAAATGCCTTCCTCTACATCACTAAAAATTGAGGACTTGGCTAAAAGAGAGGCTTTATCCTCAAGTGGAACATTAAAATTAAAAAAAAGTTATTTGATAGATGCGGCCCAGCATTTCTGACTTCATTTTCTTTCTTCCAATTTTATGCATGGAGTGTAAATTGTAGATGATTCAATGGTATTCTTTACAAAAGTCCTTATTTTACACCAAAAGCTTTTTTAATCATTATAGCACTTTACAAATCACATACCTATTCACAAATCCCTTTATTTATGGACTATGCAGCTCAATTGACCTATGATGATGCTGATAAACCCTAATTCCTTATTTCCTCTGATTAAGCTAGGATGATGTAAACATCTGCTGACACATTCAGTGACCTGTCAGAATTGGCCTGACTCCCAGAAAGTCCCATAAACCCCTTCCTGTAATAGCTTTGTAGCCTGTGATTTTACTGGAATAGGAATCATGAAAGGAGTTCAGAAGCACTCAGTTCATATGTACAAAATCGTAAGGGTTTCCCCTATTGACATCACCACTCATTCTTTCAAAGTACAGCTTCATGTGTAAAATGTCAATATTATTTTATTTCCAAGTCAAAGGGAGGTATTAAGCCCAAGCTCAAAAGTCAGCTTGTACAGAAAAAATGAAGTGCTTTTTAAAGTTACAGTGTGTTGTCTGTGTTAGTTCTTACCTTTTTTGGCAGGATATGCACTTGCAGCTGGTATTTAGAGCCAAATAATGCTAGACATAAAAGCTTTCAGACAGACAGCTGTTACCTGCATTTAAAAATGCTGGCTGGGGGATAACCTTATGTACTGTTGTTAGAGTTCTAATACACTAGCTTTTTTTACTTCATCTTACATTAAAACAGAAAGGAATGGCTGTTTGATGTGATATTTTTGTCGTTTCCCACACTTGCAATGTCATTTCTGCCCATTTTCTTGGTCCAACACATGGCAGAAAAAAGATACAGGATATTGTTCATTGGTATTTTAAGGAAGGTAAAATTTTAAATAAAAAGAGCTGTAAATTAAACTAGCTTCATAACTGAAGCATAACAAGATTTTATTATCAAATATTGAAATGTTTGGGCGTTTGTATTAAAATGAACAGTGTGTCAAGCTGTAACTACCTAGCTCTAAGCAGCAGGTCTCTCGTTTTTGGATTCTCCTCCTCCTCCTCCTCCTGCTCCTCACCAGAATACCGCTCCCTCTTCTTCTTCATCTCCTCCTCCTTCTCCTTAATGTTTCACGTACCAGAATACAAGCCTGGAGCAAGAGTTTAGTTCAGTACCAATTAGATATTCTCATTTTTGCCTAATTAATGCTGTTGGCAAGAAAAGGAATTGCAAGTCTATAGGAATAGGAAGTAATAGAGGTAGCCAAAAGAAGCAAAAAGAGGGATACTTGATGTTTGGAGGGATTTACTTCCTATCTGGCCATGATGAGGCATTTGGCAAGAAAGTGAGCATGGCACTCTCAGTTCATCATTCCTCTTTGTATCTGGCCATAAAATATCACAAAAGTCCCACAGTATAAAATATGAAGTTTCTGATTCAAGTAATAATGTGTTATAACTTCAATATTTAGGAAATTGTGCAATTCTTTCTTTCAATTAATTTTAAATAACATTAAGTATTTAAATAAACACCTTATTTTTTAAGTCCCATCAGTAAGGTTGATAGGAGAAGAAAAATTAAGAGGGTAAAATATTTTCTTAATACAAAGTAACCTTTCAATTATGAGCAGAGTAACATTTTTACATAACATAAATCCATGTATCAGGATTAGTTACATCTTTCCTAAAGTATTTCATAAATTCTGTCTTTCATTTTGATATATTTTAGTAGCATGATGAAAATGATTGATTTGCAATAATAAGGTTAATGAATCAGATTAAGTAGTGGCAGGCAGCTTGAAGGCTTCATATTAAATCACAGTAAGCAGACAAGAGATTAAGTACATTCATCATCATGTGATTCCACAACACTTTGCCAGCAGAAATAAATTTAATTAATTAAAAACACATTTTATTTTATCATACATGGTTAATTTGAGATGTAAAAGTAATAGCTTTGTCTTTCTTTTGTGCCTGAAAGGTAGTGGATAATATGATCGCAAATATACTTTTACTTCCACTTGTCTCAAAACTAGTTGCATATGTTCCACAGTATAAAGAAAAATAGCAGAACAAAGTAGGTAGAAATGTTTGTTCATGAAGTGCAGGATTTGTTTGGACTAGAGCTTAGTCTTTTTTTCCCTCATGCAGCATTCCTTATTTTTTGTATATTTTAATTGGTTTGTCTATTCCAGCTAAAAACGTATAGTCCTAGACACTAAAATAGATGTGAGGAAGAGAGTTATTTAAGAAAAAATCCAAAAACATACCACAAAAAAAAAAGAAGAGAGAATCCTATTTATCCTATTTAAATAAAATGTAAATTAATCTTAATAAAAAAAGCCACCAAAACCCAACAGCACAATACAAGATCTGTCTACCTAGTGGAACTGTTGTACTTTCATCAATTGGAATTACATGTAACAAAAACATGGAAACATTTGTTCTTTTGTCCGTTGAATACCATATTAACATTCTCCTTTCTTACAGCAAATACATACATGACATATTTTTAGATATTTATGCCATGCAGAAACGTATCGAATGTTACTATTTTTCTTCATGAAAAAATGTTTTAACATAATTTTACAAGATAATGAATAGATCAGATTTAGAGCCATATTGGTAGGCATGAGTGTATCAGAAAAGGGAATGTATAAGTCTTCACATACTAGATTTTTTAAGCTGATATATCTATTCTTGTAGAGGTATAGTACTCTTGAGCCCTTATATAATCATTAATCTGTGGTAGAACTAGCTATTGCTGTTTTCAGGTAAGAAAACCATTTCTAATAAATGACTAAGAGTGGAGCACTACCACATTTTGGTTAGATCCTGACTTGAAGCAAATGGCAAAAAATATGGCAAAGGAAGGAACAGTAAAGAGAGGTGATTCATTTATACTGAAGCTGTACTGAAACACCCCTAATGGAAACCAGACTTTGTGATGTGCTAGTTGGAAGGGAATGCTCTGTGGAAAGAGGAATTTTTGGCTATTAAACAGTGGTTCACATAGAATCATAGAGAACATTCAGGGAACGGAGAATCTTGATTGAAAATACAGTAAGGTTTCTTTGATCATCCAAAAGATTTTTGTGCCAAAGAAACACTGGAAGAAGTAAATGTGATCCAAGAATAGGCAAAGATTTTGTGAACTTCTTTGCTCTCTGTAAGAAATGAATAATAAAAATAATAATAATAATAATAATAATAATAAAAACTCCAACTTAATTAGCGTTGGAAAGTATATTCTAGCCAGATATAAACAAAGCAGGGAATGATTCATTTAGCACAAGTTACACAAAAAGGATTTTGAGACTCATCCAACTCTAAAACTTGATGGTGCTGTATAACAGCTGTATCAAAATTATGTTATCAGGAAAGAATTTTTCTGCTGACTAGGGCTGTGTAATTACATTGAAAGGGTTTTTGCAGATAATGTTAATAGTTAAGGTGTTAACCTTAAGATGGGCAAAACACAAGAGAATACAGAGTAAAAAACCCAGTTGTTCTGGGAAGGAGGATAGAGATTTTCACAAATTTTTCTTTAGTCTTTCTAAGATAAAGATCCTCCACTAACCAAAAAGTGTTTGCTCAAATAAGTTAGCCAGGAATAGATAATAAGTTAGCCAGGACAGATAGGAAGTGCATGAGAGCAGGTTTGCTGTACTTCACTGCAAATATACACAAGTAGTAGGTACCTTACTATAATCCTCTCCATGAAAAGTAAATATGTCTTTTCTCTTCAAATACTGAAAATGGCCTATGCTCTAAGCAGATATTAATGTACTCAATCCCAAGCAATCTATTGCTTGGTGACTTCAGGACCATGAAGTAAGGAACACATAGGACAAGTTAGATTTTTGTTGTGTTAATGGGGCAGCAAGTCCAGAGGAATATTGCTTTTGGTGTTAGCTTTTGGGCATTTTATGGTAAACTTATAATGATCTTAAATTAAGAATGGAAAATAAATCATCAATTTTAGTAAGATGTTGAAAAATTTAGTCACTGGTGAAGCGAGGCAAACTTGTTTTCATTATTCATACGTATAGCTGGTTACACACATCCCTTGAGTATTTCCAGATTTGCTTCCTAATCATTGGGAAACTTATGGAACTGTCTCTTTGCTAACTCCACTTCAAACACAATGCTTCAAAAATTAGTAATCAATTAAGGTTTTACTTTAGAGACAAGCTTGCTTCCTACTTAATTATTCTTAGCTCATAAAAATTTTTCTGACAAGTGGTTGAGTCATATCTTTTATGATCTTGCCAAAAGCCACATAGCAAGCACATGGAAGGTTGATATAAAGTGAAACCATGTGCACTAACTCCACAATTAGATAATTATCCAGATCAGTATTGGTATGAATGTGCATTGTGAAGCAGTAGATGTCACACTGTGAAAGGGTCTGCTACACTCTTGAAAGTGAAGTCAAAGTCCTGCAGTGCTGCTATGGTGGTATTACCAATATCATCTAGTCAGCAATAATCTTCAGGAACCTGGATTTCTGTAAAAGCATTACAATTTCTTAAGGGCACTCAGAGAAAAAAAAGGCATGACTCCGTAAAGTAGACCACACATAGACTGTAAGTCTGAAGAAGACCTCAGCAATGTGTTTCTTCTCAACTACAGGAACAGAAGTCTATTGCTGACAAGTAAAGTGAGTGTGGTAAATGGATACAGTTATTCTAGTTGTCTTCACCCTTTTTTCTGTGCATCTGAGGATATGTAGCTTTCCCCATGAGATCCACAAAATTCAGATAATCTCTGCTGCCTCAACTTTTTTCTCTCTTGATTATGCAGTTGATAACTGGATGTAATGAATATAGTTCAGAGTTTAGACCAGAATGGGAAAATACACATTCAAACCTACAGTATTCTTCTAGGTTTCGTGGCATAGCAAAATGAGTTGAGGGGGTGGCTTTTTAATAGATGCTGATACAGAGTATCTTCTTGATAAGAGGATCATAAAAATCTGTCCCATACTAATCCCACTACTTCCTCCAACAACAAAATGACTTTTGTCCCAGAGGAAGTAATTAGATTGTCATGTTTCTAATTACTAATATTTGCCTTCTGTTTGACAGAGCTCAACTTCCTTTCCTTTCAAATTATCCAATCAAACTTTGTATCACAGAGAAATTGTTCTCATATTTCACTTTGATGTTAGAAGTTTCTATTTGAAAACAGATATCTTTTGAGTTTCTTTCCAGTTATAACAGAATCCATAACAGATAAGAATGTATATGAGCCTTGAGTTTTACGGTTCCTTATGATGGACTACTTACCTGCGTGAATTTATATCAATAAGATATTTTTAGAGGGGTGAGGTGTTGAATGACTTTTTATTCTTTCTATGCCAATAAAATGCTTGTTTTCACAAAAATAACTTATATATGCATTCATAAATGCATGTAATGGATTTGCCAAGCACTCTAAATTCAACTAGCTCACAACAAAGCTAAGGTAACCTGAGGAGGAAGTTGGTCGCTTTTTATTACAAACCAGTCAGCCAGGATGAAGAGGCAGATAAAATATTCTATAAGCACCTCAGAGAAGTCTCATGGTCACTGGCTCTTGTTCTTGTGGGAGACCTCAACTTACCATATGTCTGAAGGAAATTAAATACAGTGGAGAGTAAAGTCTAGAAGGTTCCTGGAGTGTGTGGAAGAGAACTTCCTGACACAGCTGGTGAGCAAGCCAACCAGGGGGCATGCCCTGCTGGACCTGCTATTTATGAACTGAGAAGGACTTGTTAGTGTTGTGATTGTTGGAGACTTTCTTGGGCACAGCAATAATGAAATGATAGTATTTTCAGCTGTCAGAAAAGAGGGGGATTGGCAGAATGGCCACCTTAGACTTTCAGAGGACAGACTTTGGCCTGTTTAGGACAATGGTTGAGAGATTCCCTTGGGAGGCAGTCCTGAAGGGCAAAGGAGTCCAGTAGGGCAGGACATGTTTTAAGAAGGAAATCGAAAAGACACGGGAGAAGCCAATGCCCCTGTGCCAGAAGATGAGATGGGGGAAGAAGACTAGCCTGGCTGAACAGAGAGCTTTGGCTGGAACTCAGGATAAAAAGGAGAGTTTATGACCTTTGGAAGAAGAGGTACATAACTTAGGAGGACTGCAGGAATGTCACGACGTTCTGCAGTGAGAAAATTAAAAGAACCAAAGTCCACCTAGTACTTAATTTTGATACCACCACACAAAACCCCCAAATTAAACAAAACCAAAACCACCTTCTATAAGTATATCAGCAACAAAAGAAGGGTTAAAGAGAATCTCCATTCTTTATTGCATGCAAGGGGACACATGGGGACAAATGATGAGGAAAAGGCTGAGATACTTGATGCCTTCATTTCCTCAGTCTTTATTGGCAAGGTTGTCCTCAGGGTACTCAACACCCTGAACTGGAAGACAGGGAACAGTAACAGAATGAATCCCCCATAATCCAAGTAGAAATGGTCAAAACTTGCTATTACTTCATATAAATGTGCACACATCACCTGACTTTACTCCCATTGGCCATACACATTCTTTTTATGACTTAGCTGCAGAAGAAGTTCCCCGTGCTTGCTTATTTCCTATTCCATTCATCAGTTAATTTTCTTTTAAAATCTTTGCTAAGAGTATTAGCAGTAAATCTAAGAAGAAAGAAATATACAGAATATGAGAGAAATTTATGATGCTGGATTTACTGTTTGAGGGGGAAAATACCCTCTCATTAAAGGGAAATTACCTTACAGATTTTCATAATTGGTAAAAAAACCCCTTGTAGACTAACATTTTGGTGTGAATATATGAAGTCTTTGTACCAAAGGTAACAGATGTTGATTCTAATATTTTCAGTTTTCTCACCATTTGTTAACCTCTTCTGACATTTCAAGGGAAGGTATTTCTGTTTCATTAGTTCCTTTCTCAACATAAATAATAAAAAATTGCCTTCCTTCTCTTCAATTAAAGTGTTTAGTTCCAAATTCAATAGTTAGATTATCAGCTCAAGCAAAAATATACGAGGAGATGTAATAAGTAATTGGAATCTGAAAAACTGAAGGATAAAATGATTCTAAAATAATCACTTAGAGCCATAGTTATTTCTTACAATATGTTTTATTTTTATTTCCTAATTCAATACATGTGTTCTGAGGTGATTCATAATGTATTCCATATCTACCTGCGCCCAAAAGGTGTTATCGTATGCTTAAGACACTACAAATGAGAACCTTGTGTGTGTGAGGGATGCTATTGCTGGCATTTCTAAAAGTGGTGAACCCAGGCAGCTTCTGGGTCTTTGCCATGTGGTATTTGCTTCACAAGCTGCTTGGTCTTTGCTCAGGCAAAGGTTTTTTCTTCCCTTTCTGGGGTCGCTTTTGCTTTTTTGTTTTTTTTTTCTTCGGCTCGGAGAGACTGCAGTTAGCAGTTTTGACCTGCCTTGGGGCAAATTCTGCAGGTGCCTGTCTGCAGTTGAGGCATTGTGCCAACAGTAGCAGAGCATCCCTGGCTCCAGTCTGTGTCACCATCCATAGCGCTCAGCCAAGAAGAGAAAACACCAAGTGGCTCCAGTTCAGCTGCTTTGCCTGCCCCTGCCTGCCCTGCTGTGCCTTGCTGTGGGGAGGAGGTTGACTCTGGACAAGCTGTTGGGCCTTCATCTGCTGCTGGAACTGCTCTGTGAGGCTCCTGCCTTCCCACGAGGGATCTGACACCATCGTGTCCCTTTGTCTTATAGGACTGAGGCTGTCCCTGCCTCATGCTGTCTTGGGAAGGGTATTTCTGGCATTTCAGGTCTCTCTTTTTTCCTGTGGGGCTAGGGGTGTGAATTTTTAGTAGTTTCGTATCTAGCAGTTATTTACTTTTTTTTTCTCTTGCCTGTTGGTGATGCTTTTGTTAGTAAATTTTTTTTTTTCACTTATATCTGCTCGTTTTCAGTCCTTATTGGTGGAAAGGGATTGGTTGAACCTATAAAGGGAGACAACTCATTCCAGAGTGTTCTTCTTTAAATTGTCTCAAACCAAGACAGCATGACCAAAAAAAAAAAAAAAAATCAAAATTGATTTAACAAGCTAAATATTCATTAACTGTTGTTTGACATATGCCTATAATGTAGTGCCATGTGAGAGGTTAGTATTACATGCTTAACGGCGATTGAAACGCACGGACCAAGCATCGATGATGCAAGGACGTTTATTGAAAAAAGGCACAGATATTTATACTGTTTTGGCTCCTGCATAACAATTTCCACTTGTTCTGTCTACGTGCTAGCTAATGCATAGCAAGCTATAATGTTGCTTTTTCTCTTACACACTTGCTTATCTTGCTGCAGGATGTTCTGCAATCTACAGCAGGGTGTTCTTGTTCTGTGCAGAAGGATGCGATTTCTATAGTTTTGCTTATGTATCTTTCTCATGGCTTTTCTCATCGCTCTTGTTGGACCAACTTTAGCAAGTCAGCCGTGCTGTTCATGTCGTTTAACTCATTCTGTTCTGCAACACATGCTCCTACTAAAGAATATATTTCTGTAGGCCTCTTAGCAGAGTCTTCAGAACATGTTCTAAATGGGACGTCTTATTGCTGAATCTCAATGGACTTCCAAAGAATTCTGTTTATTGCAAGGTTTCAGCCTTCAATCCCTCTTGTGCAGAAGCATTAGTTGCCTAAATAGAGTGTATCAAGCATTTCTTAAAATGTTTATTTCCTACAACTGCCTTTTTTAGACAACAGATTTAATTTTGTTCTTCAAATCAAGCTAGATAATACTGTATTTGACAATGGTACTAACTGAAATGAGCAAATGTATTATAAACTGAATATGTGAAAGGGAATAATGTTTCAGAATCAGCCCCGAGACTGACCTTTTTATGCTGAGCTTTGTAAAATTTCACCCACAAGCAGACACTAGGCCTGTACGATTAGGCATAAATGCTTAATTTCATAGGAGTTAGATGTAGTTTTAATAGTTCTTTAAAATGAAACATGCAGATAAATTTAGGTAGCATTTCTTACTCTATCTGCATCAATGGCCAGAAAAAAATGAGTGTTTCCTTTATATTAGAGAGCATTTTATTGTGTTGATTTTTTGAAGTCCTCATTCTCCATGAAGAAAAGCTGCCGAGAACAATAATTGTACATTGTTGACATGGCCGTTAGGCATGGAGCCGGATGTGATTTCTGTAGGGAACATCAATAGGTTCAATAGGCTCTCTAATTTTATTTATTTTATTTTTTTATGTAAGGAAAATGCCATTTTTATTCACACTCTTGTCTATGAAGTTTTTCAGGGAAGCAATTAATGGATTTTTATTTTGATACATTTTTTAAAAGCAAAGAGAAAATAGAAACTGTCGTAGCCAATCACTTTATGTTATCTGTCACCCTAGGACTGAGAAACCATTTTCCAGGCAGAACAGGGCTTTTAAGTTATATTTTTGGAGCTGTAGGGAAGAACTCTAGCTCTTTCCTCTTTGGCCTTCTGGGACTTCTCTTGCTTTCCCTTGGTCCCATTCTGATGCTGAATGAAATAATATTGAAATGTTTGCATTTCTGTAGATTTGTATCTGTCTAGTTCAAAACTCTAACTTTGTTCACTGAAGCTGGTGCTTCACATGTTTTCTTTGAGGAAAAATCATTGATATATCAAGAAGAGTCTGGTGAGAACAATGCATCCCTTTAATAAGTGGCATATACAGTTTGTTGTTGTTGTTTTTGTTGTTATTATATTCAAAGGATTTTAACCTTTAAAATCCAGTGAGACACTAGGAGTGGTTGCAGATATTTCCATGATAGGCCTTAAGACTGATTTGATCACAGAAGAGCAATGAGGGAAAATGCCTTAATTGCTGCCTTGTCATATTTATGCCATTGGAAAATCAAACCTGAAATATGTAAAAAGCAGATAACCTGACCAGTGCATATCTTGTGATGTGCTTTTCAGCCTGGTACTCCGTGCATGCTTTACAGCTATAATCTGGATATGCCAATGAATTTTCTTCTGTGTTGGTTTTGCAATGTCAGAACGTTTTAATCTACAGGTTTGTATTTTTGAAAGATGGCCAAGAAGAAAAAAGCAGGAACAAAGAGAAGTAGAAACTACTGAGTTTGTACTATCAAGTCCTTTCTACTGCTGCCCTGGCCTCTGCTTTGTGGCACTTTCACCTGCTGAGCATTTCTTAAATAAATAGCATTTTACATTACTGCTATGTTCTTTTTTCTTCAAAAGTGAAACTGCCGAACTGCCCTTTGACAAAAGAGAATTGCCCTGATCAGAATCCAGCAAGTAAATGTAAATAGTAGTGTAAGAAGCACCTCATCTAAAAGGTGCTGTTAAATACAAAATTAACAGGGCTTGGTTTGACCCTCCGTTAGTCTGGAAATATATATTCTTGTCCATCAGGACTGGGTATATCTTCTTCCCTGTATGAACTGAGCTTTATTGTTCCCAGGTCATGAAGTCCTTGAAAATCCTTTGACTTTTCTAGCTGTTTATTTTATGATATTTTCTTAAAGCAGGAATGGTAACAATAGAGTCTCTTGCACAATTTAATTTTATGAGAAGTAGGTAACTCAACTTTACAGAGATATAGATCACAGTATTCAAACAGTATAAATTTGAACCCTTCCTATAATCGGAAAAGTACTTAGTAGAATAAATACTTGGCTATGCTTTGCATATCTGTGCCTGCAGCTCGTAACTAGTACTTGAACCTCAATCCCTTTCCACTCCAAATCTGTGAGTCTCTGGATTGTGTGGCTGTGTGCTGTATTTACATCATAGTATATCTGCAGTGATGATACCATTATTTGTTGTAAATATTGAAAGATCCTATAATACAACGCTTCACTCTTTCTGTGTAGTTACGATAATTTTTTTTGTGTCACATGTTTCATCATGTTATGATTTTGAGTTTTGGCATAATATACTGGTATAATCCCCATGTCTTGCCTTTTTTTCAAGGTAAGTTCTTTTTCTTTCAAGTGCTGATGGCACTTTGGACCTAATTCAGAACTGTTGTTTCATGAGTTTGTTGTCACATTTTGGGAGTGTAGGAATAACAGTGGCATCTTTCTTCTACCATTACTGCCAGTTTTATTAGGCTCTAATAGAAAAAGTGTCTATTATTCCTCCTTTTGCTCAGTTTTGTTAGTCATAGCTCCTTAGTCTTTGTTTTGACTCTTTTTTTTCACTCCCTGTTCATCTCTTCCCTCCTTCCAGCCTAATTATTACCACATTTCTGGGAATTGAGAGGATTCAGTTGTTCTAGTAACCTAGGACTTCAAAAACAACACAGAGCCTACTTGCATGATGACTAATTTCCACTCTTTGTTTTAAGAGCTGGAAAATCCTGTATATTTATACTTGTACAGAAAGGAAGAGCTCTTCCTTCTGAATGAGTGCTTACAGGAAATGTATCCTGAATATGTTACCCCGATGAGAATAGGAAAGGAGGATAGAGGGACTGACTTAGCTTGGATAGGAGCACACGGCGGAAGTAACGAATTATGAATCAACTTCATCATGTATGCAGTGTGAAATGTGGCTGTGAAATATCTCACAGCCAAGGGGGGTAATTCTAGGATAGAGATCAGACAAACAGACACCGTCAAGAATCAAATTTGTTTGGAGAGCAAGCAGATAGGGTTGACAAGTGCTGTGATGCTGGTAGTGATTCTTTTTCATGAGGGAGCAAGAGAAGAGAAAACTGCACCACTAACTATTGTTGAAGTGCAGCTATTAAGTGACTAAATCATCAGTCTCACTGTTTTCAGTTGTTAGTTATATTTGAATATATTGTGAAACAATATAGCACAGGTCAAACTCAATTCTGTGATTATATTCTAAACATCAAGTTTCATTTTCTGTTAGTTGAAATGCATGAATACTTTTACCATTTTGTAACACTATCTCATGGCTTTCGTCTCACTCTTTCACCAGTAGAAATTGACATATGTTGTGTGCATATACGCTTCTAGATGTAGGTACAAATGTAGGATTGATAATTTGTTAATTAGAAATTATTTTCATGAAGATTCATAGAAACTAGAAGTTTGGGGAACATATCACCTCTGATAAAGGCTTTTTTGGTGTGGGAGGAGTAGGCAGGCAGGTAGGGGAAAGAATTGTCATTTTCAGACAGGATTATCTGATCCAGGATCAGTTCTCCCTTTTTGTGACGTTGCACTCGCTGTCATGAGACAAATCAGACTTGATTAAACACACACAGTGATTGAACATACACTTATTTGTGTCTGTATAGCATGAAGTGTTACACAGTCATGTGTAAAACACTTCAGAACTATGTTGCATAAAATGGAAAAGTACACAAATGTGTATGGAAAGCTATGTTTCAACCATTTTGGTAGAAATTTACTAATGTTCCCTCACACTGAAACATCAGTTTAAGTGCAAATGTACAGACATTTTGTTCTTTTCTGGTCACGTTCTGTCTCCATACAACAATATGTCTTTTACTTTGGATGAGTGACATAAATGGCTATTTTACTATCTACAGTAGTTAAAATGCTACATGAAGAACATGTTTAGTGGGATATTTTCCACCCAGAGCAGGAGGATAGAGGAGTTTCAGCTGGATAAACCTGTAGAAATGAAGTGTGCTTTCTCTGAGATGAACCCATCTGATGTGAGCACATCCCTTTTTGTAACTCATAGCAACTAAATTTGCCTTCTTAGAATTTCGGGTTGCATTTTCTCATTGAAGAGTATATTAGCTCATCTTTCCTGTCTTCTGCAGACTTCATGGCCTAAAAAATTTTTACATAGACTTAACTTTGCTGAGTGAAGTCTAGTAATTAAGCCCTTCAGTCATGTTTCATCTCCTAATAAATAAAAAGTGTCTGCTATGGGTCACTCCTCTATGTCAAGCAACAACAATCACCCAACAAGTATAGAGCATATTTCCTCCCAAGTACTCTTCCAGCCACTGACTATTTTTACTCCTCAGGATTTCTTGATCCTGTTTTGGTTTGGTAGCTCTCACTGTAATTTCTTTAAGTACTTGTCTGATCTCTTCTGCAACCCATGAAAACTGTCAAAATAACAGTATTCAGGGACAAAACATCCCAAAAGTCTGGTGCCTGTTGCATGGAGAAAAACTATTGTTATTTGTTTTGCTGTTTTTACCTGATTTTAACCCAGATATGTTAATACTCCTGTTGAAGACCTGGGAGAAGGACAACACCTAGAGACAACCACTTTAGCCAGCCTTGTGCAGATGGGTCTTTGATGGGCTGATGACTTCTGGGATGGTATTAATTAGGTACCCCCCAACTGTTATTGCATTTGTCACATAGCCTGACATCATCTGTCCAGGCTTAATGCACTTGCCAGAATAAAATGAACAGATGGTATTATCTCTTTCAGAAACGTTGCTTAAGCAACCACAGGTTGCATAAAACAATATATTATTCTGTATCTTTTCATTTCTGCTTCTTGGTGCTTGCATGTAAACTCCACCTGGGAAAGTTTTACCTTTTTAATTTGCTAGCAAAACAAAAAACAATCCTAATGTTTAAGTTCATCAGATGTGACCGCTTCATATTTCTCAATATTGCTATCAAAACCTCAGAGTGGGGAAACGTCAGAACTTTTGTAGTTTTCAAGTTGGCAGCTGAGTAATTTTCAGAATTTTCTCTGCCTCTGCTGGTCATCATGTCAAAACCAGAGAATGCAATTTGGCAGATTTGTTTGGTTGTTACAGGAAATTTATAGGAAAAGAAACAGTTAATTGAGAGAGGAAAATTTTGCAAGACATAAGTGCATAAAGAGGATGCTGCTTCAGTGATGAAAATCTTTCCAACCATACTCTACTCTCTTGTGATTATACACAAGCAACATTCTTTCCACCATTTGCAACTTAAAATACCTTCTTTAATATTCGGTGCAGGGTCCACTTTATACAATAAAGACAGAAGTACAGCGGGACAGTGTAAACTA
The DNA here is from genome assembly GCA_013398855.1 of Mohoua ochrocephala. Lineage (NCBI taxonomy): Eukaryota > Metazoa > Chordata > Aves > Passeriformes > Acanthizidae > Mohoua > Mohoua ochrocephala. Next base: position 130,889 of record VZTA01027939.1, on the reverse strand, counting down.
TGCTTACAACTATTTTGGATTATGTACGTTTTTTTCCTGACTACATTAAGAAAAATAATTATCATCTATGGAATAAAATTACTTTTTTCAACTCTGTGATGTTACTTATTTGATCTGAAGTTCGATTCATAGCATAGGTGTTTCTGAGGGCTTCTGTAAAAAAAAAAAAATGTTTGGAAGAGGGTGTCTTTGATTAAGTTATTGTGACTAAATTCACTTTAATTGTTCTAATTTACCTACCTGAGGATGAAGGAGGGCAGAGAACAAGCTGTCAAGGCTTAATGATTTTTATGTCTTCATCTGAAGTCAGATTCTTGTCTGAATCTTTACCTTCACAATCTCTGCTGTGGATGAACTTTTTGTATCAATACGAAAACTAAAAATGCAGTATTAAACTTTAAAATACTTTCACTAAACTCTCAGAAAAATAGCAAAGATGAAAGATGAGAAATTATTGTATCTTTGTGTGATGTATTTTTATCTGTGTGTGTTTTAGTTATAAGGGATAGATTAAGATCAGTAAGTGGCTTAAGGACTGGTACTAACAGTGAAATTTTGGTTTTTTTGATAATGGGGCAATTTTTACAGCCTGCTAGGGTCAGATGGGCTTCATCTATCTAAAAAGGGCAAAAGGACTCTAGCCCATGAGCTGGCAGGGCTAATTGAGAGGGCTTTAAACTAGCTCGAAGGGGGAAGGGGATGAAGCCCAGCTCTCCAGAGATGAGCCTAAGGGTGGTAAGCCAGACTCAGGGGTGAAATCAGCCCAGCTGAAGTAGATGTGCACTAATGCATGCAGCATAGATAACAAACGAGAGCTGGAAGCCATTGTAAGGAAGGAAAGCTATGATGGAGTTGCCATCACAGAAACATCGTGAGATGACTCGCATGACTGTAGTGCTGCAATGGATGGCTCCATGCTCTTCAGAAGAGACAGGCGAGGTAGGAGGCATGGCTCTGTTTATTATGGAGTCCCTTGACACTATAGCACTTGAGGTTAATGACGATAAGGCTGAGTGGCTCTGGGTAAGAATCAGAGGGAAGTCCAACAAGGCTGACATGCTGGTGAGAGTCTGTTATAGACCACCCAAGCAGGATGAACAAGTGGATGAATTGTTCTATAAGCAGCTGAAGGATGTTTCAAGATTGCCAGCCTTTGTTCTTGCAGGAGACTTTAACCTGCCAGATACCTGCTGGGAACTCAACATAAGTGGAGAAGAGGGAGTCTGGGACGTTCTTGGAGTGTATGAAGGAGAGCTTCAAGTCATAGCTGGGGAGTGAGCCTAGCAGGGGTGGGGGTCTGCTGGACCTGCTGTTTAAAAGCAGAGAAGTCCTGTTTAACACCTTTATTGATGATCTGGATGAGGGGATCGAGTCCACCATTAGAAAATTTGCAGATAACACCAAGCTAGGGGACAGTGTCAATCTGCTGGAGGGTAAGAGGGCTCTGCAGAGGGACCTGGACAGGCTGGATCAATGGGCTGAATCAAACAATATGAGGTTTTATAAGTACAAGTGCTGAGTCCTGAACTTTGGCCGCAACAACCCCCTGCAGCACTACAGGCTGGGGACAGAGTGGCTGGACAGTGGCCGGGCAGAAAGGAACCTGGGGGTACTGACTGATGGCAGACTTAACATGAGCCAGAATTCTGGACCGGCGGCCAAGAAGGTCAATGGTATCCTGGGCTGCATCAAGAATAGTGTGTCCAGCAGGACTAGGGAAGTGATTCTTCCCCTGTACTTGCCACTGGTGAGGCTGTAGCTTGAGTACTGTGTCCAGTTCTGGGCTCCTCAATTTAGGAAGGATGCTGAGATGCTTGATTGTGTCCAGAGAAAGGCAACAAGGCTGGTGAAGGGTCTGGAACACAAGTCCTATAAGGAGCGGCTGAGGGAGCTGGGCTTGTTTAGCCTGGAGAAGAGGAGGCTCAGGGGAGACCTTTTCACTCTCACACCTACTTGAAAGGAGGTTGTAGCCAGGTGGGGGTTGGTCTCTTCTCCCAGGAAACCAGCTACAGGACAAGAGGACACAGTCTTAAGCTGCGCCAGGGGAAGTTTAGGCTGGACATTAGCAAGAAGTTCTTCACTGAAAGAGTGACTGGGCATTGGAATGGACTGCCCAGGGAGGGGGTGGAATCACCATCCCTGGGGGTGTTTAAGAAAAGACTGAATGTGGCACTTAGTGCCATGGTCTAGTTGGCAAGGTGGTGTTAGGTCATAAGTTGGACTTGATGATCACGAAGGTCTTTTCCAACCTAGGTGATTCTGTGATTCTATGTCATGGTGCTCTGTTAAGTATGATACTGAGAATATGGAAAATGATAGCATTTTCCACAGTGTAAAATGTTTTTGACTGGAAATAATTGGATGATTTTGTGTGTACATCCTGCTTCTTTGTATGAGAATAAACTTGGAGAAATTGAGCTTTAGAATTCAGAACTATTTCTCATTTACTATTAAAACATTTATTTTGCAGGGTGATGTCCAAATGGATAAAGTTTATCTTAATGGCCTGAAGTGTTGAACAGCACAGCTACTCAAACAAATATGCTCCAGTGTTTCACCTTTCTTAAGGCTTTTTACACCCTAAAGTTTAAACCTAAATCTTTCTTTTGCAACTTAAACCCATTACTGTTTACACTTTCTACAACAGAAATAGAGTGGCATGTCTTCCTTTTTTTATAGAGATTTCATTTCTAGATTTGAAAATTATTGTTATGTATCTACTTAGGCTCCTCTAAATTTCTTTCAGTCTTCTCGTAGGTTATGCTTTTGTAAAGCTCTCACCTTCCCTTCTTGCGCAGCTTTGGACTTTTTATAACTTCTGCAATTTTTTAGAGTATGTTACACAAAATAAGGCATACAGCTCAATGCGAGACCTTTCTATCCATTTGCATATCTAAGATGATATTTCTCGGGCTTTCTTTCTGCCTCTAAGTATTAAATAATCCTCTTCTACCTTCTGATTTCTGTATCTTTTATATCTCACCTGAATTGTATTTTACTGTTTTCCAGGCAGTGTGTCAAGTTAGCCCAAGTACTTTTGAATTCTATTCTGCTCTTCAGCTTATTTGCATTTCCTCCAGCCCTGAGGGTACTAATATTAAACACACGCTCAGCATTGTAATTATTGGTTAATAAATGAGAATAGTAAAGTACTGAAACTAAAACCTGAAGAAGCCTTTTTGTTGGGAAGTAATAACTACTACTCTGAATACAGACATTAAAAATTTACAACAGATTCAACTAGACTGTGCTTTTCTCAACTTGCTCATGAGCATTTAAAGAAAAGAAGTATCGATAAGTCTTGTAAAAATTAAGGCTTCTAACTGTAGCTGCCTTTTCTGTATTCATACAGCTTGGTAATATGTTTTACTGGAATAATGGATTGATTTCACATTCCCCGTTCTTCATAAAAAACAGTTGGCTCTTTGCATGTCTCCTTGGGATTTTTTGAGTCTTACAAATTATCTGCCTCTTTACCTCAGTGTTTTTCCTGAATTTGCCCTGTGCTGTGTAATTACTTATTTTTGGTTTTGATGGGTTTTAGAAAAGAACTGCTAATGAGGAAGAGGTTGTTTTAGTCCAGTTTACTAAATTTTATGTGGTAAATTAGGGAATATGCACCAACTGAAAATGTAAAAATATTTTTTCCTATCCTTGTTTGGGATCTTACTGTAAAATTACTAACATTACATTGCATTAGCTTTTTGATTTGCAACTGGTATTTTGTAAGAAGACGAGAAAAGAAAACCATTCGTTAGTCCAGCTTCTTAATATCATCACAGGTATACATGATTCTATGAAACTATCAACATTAAACTAGAAAACACATCCAGTGCTTGTGTCTGCAAAGAAAATCTGGAAAATATAGCCAAACACGTGATGATTTCATGTCTTTGACTGTGAAGGCAGAAAAAAATAACTTCTAGATACAGAAATTATTATTTAACCTTGTGAGGCTGTGCACTTCTAAAAATCATGTGCAAGAAAACATGACCTTGTCCGAAAAGCTTATGTGATAGAAATAAAACTATACGGAGTGTCTGTCGTTTGGGACCAGGTCTGCCTTCTTTCCATTCTGTGTTCTTCAAAAAAGGCTGCTGTGCTGGAGTTGCATTTAACTACTCTTCTCAAGATCACACATACATTGGCCACATAACAAAACGGAGTGGCACAGTTTCTACTCACTGCCTTTCTGCTGTTGAACATAAAAACCAGTTTCGGTGCTCTAGAAACCAGATGGGCAGTTTATTCCATATTTAAATACCTGAAATACATACTAATTTTCCCTTTTATTAGTTACTATTCAAGGAAATGCAATCTTGGAAGTAACAGACAAGGAAGTGGCCTTTAAGAACAGTGCAAATAAAAACAAAGGTGCACCAAAATTTATTTTTAGAAACAAAGATGTAGAAGTGGGTTCCTTTTCATAAGATTTTTGATACTGTATGGTAGATGCTTGATTTCTTCTGTAATGTTATGGGGTTTTTTAGTATAAATCATATCAAGTAAAGAATATAAAAAGACTTACAGAAAAGAAAGAATTTTTGTTTGAGATCCACTTTTAAAAGATCCACTTTCACTTGCAATGTTAAAACTCATACTGGCAGACTTTGACTGAATTATGAGAATTGCAAATAAAACCAAACTGAACTCATATCTATAAAAGCTTTATGCTGTGATTCTTCTGATACTTTGAGAGAGTGGATATCTTTTTCTCAAAATGAATCACTTTGAAAGCTGCTGGCTAGGCCTATAAGTCTGAGCCAATGAAACAGCAAATTATGTCCTGCAGTTGTCTGAGCAATCTCGAACTGAAAAGTGCGGTTTTCAGTTGCTGCTCTCAAGTTAGAATAGCAAAAGTGTGTTCTGTTTTGTCTATTAAGAAACATGACGTAGCATTTATTTTAATTTGGGGATCTGATCAAGTATTTTATCAAATGAAAGTTATAGTTCTACAGAAACCAAAATGTAATAAAGTTTATTTGTTGAATTTATCTTTTAATTAAATATTTTTTTATATTGCAGGCCATAATTAATAAGGTTAACTCAGACAAGAAAAAGGGAGCAGAAGCTACAGTTAATGCCATCTGCAGTGGCAGTTTTTGACTGGAGACATTACTGTTGACTTGCATAATAATATTCATCAACAATGAAGGTCTTTAACTGAACTTGAACTTGCAGCTTTTGGCCTGTGTTGCCACCTCTTCTGAGTTTTCTTTCTATAAAGCTAGCTACAGCAAACTAAAAGGAAAGCAAAAGGGCTTAACTGACATTTAGGCTTAAACATATTTAGAGGAATCGGACTTTGGGACTTTGCTGAATTCGAGGTTATCAAATGAATGAGAAAACAAGCAGGATTAAGAAAAGTAGCAATGAAACTGAGATGAAATAGAAGTGATGGTAAGAATTAGTAGCATTTAAAAACGACATTTTTTTTTTCAGAAGCATTCACACAATATAATGAGTCAGCATTTGTTCTCCATTCATTCCTCAGGCAGTGAAATCAATTGTGTGCAACACTCAGAATGAGTCTGATTAAGTTGCATGTAAGGGAATTCCTCTGTGAATATCCTTTGTGTTGCCTTCACACCTGCTGAGCTAGGAGAAACATAAAGCTTCTTTCATTGCTCCAGTTAAAGTGTGTCACCAAGGTGACATCGCTGCTACCACAGACACTAACTTGTGGTTGTAGAGCCAGTCTTTCAAATTCTTTGACAGAGAAATATCTGAACATCTATAGCTGATTTTGCTAATTAACTTGCCAGATTCAGTTTGCAGGTATATGGTAGGTTCATACAGCTTCTCCAGGAACAGTTATGTCAGCTAATCATTGTTAGCCATTTATTTTTCAAATAGAGTTGCAACTGCTGTGAAAAGTGCAGTCTGAGTCCTAGATGAACTTCTGCAACATATCTGAGATCTGAGTCTCAAAGACAGGGTATGCAAAACTTTGGCTTTTTCTCAAATCTCCAAAGAAAGAACCCCACAGATTGCCCTAGTGAAGAATGGGTTTTCAACTTTTTTAGTAAGTAAAGGGAAAAAAAAATAATTAAGTGAAACTTATGAGTACAATTAACAACAGCATGTTGTTCTCGGCTTTTAAGACATCTTTGATCATTGTTGCCATTGAAACTGTAAGAATGGGAAAAGACTGTGTGCAAGAATGAAGAAATAGTTGAAGAGCAAAGTGGGGGATGGGGAAATCCATTGCATACTTTGTCAACTTCAAATTTCAGTACAAATTTCCTTTCTTAATTCTGGCGTTTCTTGCTTCATGGCATTTTTGTTTATGTATGCATAACTAGCAATTATGAGAGAGTAATCATTACGACTTTTTATCTTCACGAAGAATTCATTCCAGAAATTGCAAACCTTAGATCACATGGGGAACAGGGACTTGCTTTGTTATATAGCAAATAAATGAAAGTAGATGAGTTTAACAAACAAGGTGAACTGTAGCAGGAAAAAAGTTGGGAAAAAATCAATGAATTATTTTCCTTTGGAAATCCCCACTTGCCAATTTAGGACCCTGTCTTTTCTTCTCTGTTTTTATAACCTATTGTTAAAAATACTATCTTTGCTAACTAGAGTTGCGGGGAGCAGTGATAACGCACATATCTAACGCATATAACAAAGATATTAAAATAACATATTTTCCGGCTCATGTTTTGACTTTCGTTGGAGGAACAGGATTTTGGCAATGTCTATAATAAAAACTGAACCATACTTTTATTCTGCCCTACCAAGCATTATGAAATTGTCTAATAAATGATTTTAAATAAATCTCTATAAAAGTGCAATAGTCTGCGTGCTACTTATTGCCAGATTGAAACCATTTGATGCTTTTTATTGAAGATGTTCCTCTGAGAAGTGAATTGTTTCTTGCCTCAGTTCCTGAGGGTTTCGATGGGAATATTTATTCATTTTGTTTAATCTGAATTAGTCATTAATGAGCAGGAAGAAGAGTATGGTTTTATACACTGTCTTATGGGATTTGTGCATACTCATTTTCTCAGCATGCAGACAGGCTTCCAGGACTTAGAAATTTTTTTTTGTTTTATATTTCAGTGATTTTCAGAAGTAGAAGAGAAGGAAAAGTGCTGTATGAATTTCTCTTCACTTTTGGAACATAGACATTCTATGTATATTGATTTTCTTCACTATAGATACTTTTTTAACTAATTCAACAAAACTCTTCTTCTTTCATCACACAGCATGTAGTTGGAAATGACAATGGGGACTACACTTACTCACTTGCTGGGCTTCCTGTAACCCTTACACCAAGATGTGCAGTAATATATGGAACATCCTAATTTTGGGTGCAAAACAAATCCTTGCTTTCAGGCCTGGTACCCAAATTACATGGTTTTATTTTTTTTCCCCCTCTCCATTGTAACATGAATTTCATTTTCCTTCCTGGCAAACACAAAAATGATAGGAAAACCTGACTAAAAAAGAAGACAGGTGAAAATTATGACCAACTTGCCTAGTGAAATTTATGGTAGAGTTTTTCCTCCTAGCTCCCTGTGTCTGAGAAGTTCTGAGCATTTTGTGTATAGCTATGCTTTTGTTCATGGAAAATATTACTTTCTTTTCAATTATACTGCCTTCAGCATCCTTAATAAGCATACTCTATTATGGATAGTAACAGAAAGATTAATGTACGTAGTTTGTAAATTAAAATTAATTTTTTAGAAATAGAATTTCCTTTGATCAGCCATTCTTTGAAGAGTGCTTTCTCCTATATACATTCATTTTGCTGACACAGTGTCAGATACCAGTTTCTGTGCCTAAAGCTTTTAAATTGGTTCTGAGCTTTGCTTGACTGTACTGAAAACCAGTACACGCTTGGGTTTTTTCTCACACAAGACTGCCTACCAAAAGTTTACCTAAACTCAAGCTTATCTCCCAATTCAGTTATTCTGAGTTTGACTGTTGAAGTGTGAAGTTGTGAATAAAAATGACTGCATTAAATCACATTTTCCATTTTCAACTGAAAACCTTATGATCTTTTTTTTTTGAAACTTCTATCATTTGTTTATAGAAAATGGCACATGCAAGTAAGAGAACTATAAGATGTTGAGTATCAATGTATCCTGAGGCTCTTGTGCAAACAGAATATGCTAATCATGACAAATAAAGGTTTTCATGTATTAGGCTAGACCATGCTGATATTGATCTAGTCCTGCCATAAAGCTGATTTAGCACTTTCAGTGCTTATCTGGGTATTTTCCTGGGATCTACCTTCAAGCCTTCTACAAAGAAATTATTTTTGCTCAGAGGTAAAGTTAGGGTCTGGAGGTAAAGATTTAATGGTAAAGTTTGGATTCAGTTAGGAGTACAACTTACCAAAGTGAGACATGGGAGATACAGTAGAAATCAGGCATACCATCTTTGCAAAATGGCATGAATACGAACATTTGAATGCTAATTATTTTATAATAGAAAGGAAGATTGCTAAAAAAGTAACAATACAAAAGGAACTTGTGAGGAGAATTGTGGCGTATGAAATCTGTGTATATCTGCTAGGTGTTAATCAGACAAAATTGAATTCCTTATGCTTTTATCCTAAGTCATCTGCACTTCACTCCCAAGCTGCTCTAGCATGCCTGCCATGCTGATATCTTAGAAGTCATAGTTTGGGGTTTTAGCAGGTCTGTGCTGAACAAGAAACTGCTTCTATATTTTTCCCACAAGAGGGGTTTCCCAAGGTCAAAATCTTGACACGCAGCCTTTGCTTGTCTCTTGAGCCTGGGCTCATGAGAATCCCTGAGAGTCTGGCAGATGTGAAGCAAGCAGCTGCCCAAGCAAGACATAAAATGTTTTTGGAGACTCATTGAAGAGTTAATAGAAATTTTGCACGTGAAGGGAAAGTGCTATGCCTGCTGGTAGGGACTTAAAGGGGCAGCTGCCAAAAACAATGCAGAGTGCAAGTGGTACATGACCAAGCCTGGCATGAGTTTAGTATGCAACACTAGCCGGAGAGCCCAGAGGTGAGCGGAAGCTCTAAAGCAAATTCAAATTTTTAAATGCCACAAACAATACTGTTGCGGTAGCTGACCAAACAGAAGCTCAGACTGGGTTAACAAAGTGGTGGGTTGCGTCTCAGGTATAGGGACGTAACCCAACCCCCTGTTCCTCTCTCTCCTTACTGGCTGAATTTTATGTAACCACGCCCCATCGAGACCCCCTTTTCTACCTGTTCCAAGAGACCCTTGCCCTCTTGGCACCGGAACCCCACCGAATAAAAACACCTTTCGGGATTCCTTGGCTGAGGGCCATCTCTCATCTCTAGCGGCACTTAAACTCGTCAGCCTTCGTGGGTTTGGCTGCGTGCTTCGCTGCACAGGCGAAAGGCAGTAAGCCGGCAAATGCTCGTTAGCACTGCCAGGGCTCCTCTGAGAGAAGGACCCTTCGAACGAGCCGCTTTCTACCTCGCTTTGCCCACCACGTGCGCCTTACACAATACTGCATTTAACCTCTTAACTCCTGTTTCAATGGCAGCTTAAGACCTTAAATAAAGGTTACAAGTAGAAAAATTCAGTCATTTCACTTACATCCAGGTAAGTCTGATGGATACAGTAGAACTAAAGATTTTTCTTGGAGATGACTGATAAAGCCTCACATCCAAGATTTTAAAACTCTTCTAGCTAGATCCAAACACTGGCTTCTATTTTAAATAATTCCCCTGTGTCCCCCCCCCCACAAAAGAAACCCAACAAATAACCAAGCCAAACAAAACCAATTCCAAACCTGTGATTCAATAATCTGTTTGACAGGTTATTTGACAGGACAATACAGCCCTTTGCTAGTTAACAAAAGTGTTTCAGTGCTCCATGGATCCTTGCTGCCATGTATTCTTGGAGCTGATGTGAGTGAGGTAGAGGTGACTGATTATTTACTATGACTATGAACTATAGTAAGGTTGAAATGCATTAAATATGTTCATGAATAGTAGCAATCTTAATATATTCTCTAGAGTTCAGTGCAAATTCAGAAAGTAAGGCAGATATCAGTGCAAGCAAAATCTAATCAAATTGTAAGACTTAGTTTAACTGCTTCAGTGCCCCTATGGATGGTATAAGTCTGTGCTCTTTTGAAATTGATGGGACAGTCTCACATACCAACATTCCTGGGACTAAAAAGACACAATTGAATTGAATGCATTAGTGGAAGGCATTTAGCATTTTAATATGAATGCTATAACATAAACCCATTGATTGCTAGTCTGATAACTACAGCATTCAAATCCAAGAGATGTTCTGCACCTGCTGATCTCAAGACAATGAAGGCCCTTAGTAATTCCAGCCTGATGGCAAAACAGAACAAGTACAGTGTGTACAAACAGCATGCGTACGCAGTCAATAGAGAGCAGTGCTGCTCAGCAGTGAGGCAAGTTCTTGACTTCGAAGGTCTAGTTTTCAGTTGTGAAAGGAAATATGAAGTACTATCGTGTGCTCATAGACTTGAAACTAGAGGACAAAAAAGTAATTTATAAGAGTTATAATTAAAAATGTGACACAATTTCTATAAGGGGAATACTGACAATATAACTAGATTCTGGACAACTGAGCTAACACTTCTTTCATCTACTGCTTCCACTGCAGAAGTTTTTTATTTTTATATAACATATAAATAAATATGTATACTTCTGCATTTCTACATTCTAGTGCTTCTGAAATGTTTTGCATTGGTCAACAAGCTACTTTTGTAGTAGTTTCTTATGATAAAACTATTTTGCAAAAGTTATTTTTTATTTAAATAAAATGAAATTTGTAATTTACAAATTTTTTAATAGTAGAAAATACAGATAGTATTTATTTTTCTCATTTGTATGATAAATGTGTCAGTCAGACAGTCTTAGTGACAGATATGGTCTTTAGATTTTAACACAATCTACCTTTTTGTCCATGATGGGAAAAAGTGAAATTAAAAATAAGATTTTCCTTGGCACTGTGGCGGCCGTGGGTTAGAAATATAAGAGCAAATTTATTGCTTTGCAAAGCCATTTGAAGACTAGATATAGAAGCACTATAAAGAGTACAGGTAGAATTATAGGTGCTCATGGCACATAGAGATGCTTTAGGGTGGTGTTTGATAATATCCTTTAATAAATCTATTATTTTTCATTTCTAGGGTAGAGAAAGAGCCAGCATCTTTCTCTATATGTACAGGCAATAAAAATAACTTTCTGAATCAGACAGCATAATCCACAAATCTTTACATTGTTAGAAGTACTTTTACAAAAATGTCAGCTTCTGTAATCAAGTAGATAAAACAGAGAAAATGGACTTTGCTGTATGTTTGGCAATAGTTAAATTTTCAGTTTTGGTAAAAAGAAGCAGAAATCACATTCAGTTCTATTTCTTCTACTACCAGAAGCTCTTTGTTTGAAACAAAGGTTGGAAGTGGATCACCATGTTTCTATTGTCCTAATTCAGTGCATGTTTTCAGTACATTCCATTCTTTGTCTTCATCCTTGGCATATCTGCTCAGTTATCTTCCCTCCCCTTGCTACTCTTCCCTGCTTCTGACAGTCAACATGGCATTCAGATCCTTCCTTCTTGTGTCATGGTGTGCCATGTATCTACTTGCCATTTCTCATCTTCCTTCCTTCATTTTCTTCACAGCTTGTCTGCCTAGAATCATGTTTCTTTGTCTGCCTTAATTCTGCACATTCACTCAGTGTTCATTGAGTTTTCTGCATTCATTCTCATGCACTGCATGTGAGCTAAGCATTCAGTATTTTACCCTGTATGCCCTCCTGCCTTTGCATACTTTCATTTGTAGTCTCCTTTTTCTATATCATTATGAACCCAATTACTCTGTGAACATGTCCACCACCTGTTGGCAATAGCCTGCAAAGCAAGGCTGAGCACATTCCTCTTTTATTATTTAAACCTGGATCACAATATGGACTTGACTGAGAATTTGTCTTCCATTCAACAGCCCCGTGTTGAAATTGACTGCTTTTCATTTACAGCTAATTTCGACTGTAAACATGACTCCACATACAGAGGGATGTGAAGTAACTACTTTCCTGACATCCTCAACTAGTGGCCTGGAGGACTCCAAGGAGAGGGGTGCTGTTTCAGCTGTTAAATACTGGGGAGAGCTTTACCTCAAGTATTACTTCAAAGGAAAAACAGAGGTCAGTAGGTTTTCTGGACCAGACCCTGGACTTAGGACTTGCTGTGGTATTTGCAACAGAGTGTAGTAAAAGCCAGCCATGTTGAATGTGTTTGAAAGGCTTACTCATTGTTATCTTGAAGGATATTCAAATGTGAGATCCTCGGATCATGCAAGTAGACTTCCACCTTCTTATTTAGACATCTATTTGTACCATTAGTGATAGCATAGGGTTAAAATGTTTCTAAAATCGTGGTAGCTTAAGTAGGCCTAGGGAACGGGAGTAATTATGCATTGTCTTAGTAGAATCATGCGCACCCACCTGTGTGTACCCACCTAAATAGTAGATAAAATCAATGTATGGGAAAGGGACTGAAAACTCATGCTTGGGTGAAAACAATATATAACAATAGAACAATGTCAATTTAATGATTAACATATGATTATACAACAGTTATGTAAAGGAAGAGTATAAAAATGTATCCAACTCGAATCCATGTCGGAGTCAGATTTGGGTTTGTCTGTACCCCGACTCCCAGAGCTCTTCAAATAAAAGCACCGGCATATAATCACCCAGTGGTTATGTGTTTTTTTACGCTAACATTAGTATTTTGTATTGAACTGTAGTTGATTTTGTTAGATGTTGCATAAGCATACATGAAAGCATGGTTGTTTTTCCTCTTTAATGCACTGAAAATTTAAGTGGAAGAGTGCTATTCCACTGTTCTTGCCTTGCAGGCTTATGCAGAAACCATTGGTAAAATAAATTATTTCTCTCAGCAGATAAGTCTTCATTATTTACCTGAGTTTGGCCTTTGTAACTCAAAAAATATGGTTTAAACTGGCAATCTATGCAAAATGTGAAGAGAATTTACTGGTTCTTGGTTATTTCCTAAACTATTCAGATCTTGAAAAATAATGTTATCATTGCAAAGGTGGCTTTTAAGTAAAAGTTTTAATAATTCGCAATAGTTCTAAAATTGTCGGGTTTTAGAAATTAAGTTCAAGAAATTATTCTGGTTTTGGGGGAGAAGTCTTGTGCTTCTAACCAATATGTTAGCACCAAGAAATAGCATGGTTGTTTCTGGCAAGTTCTAATACATCCAGACTTATAGAGCAATCAACTATATTATCTCTTAAAATAGTTTCTCAGGGATAATCCTTTTTACTTCTTTTTAGATGAAACTGTGCAAAGCATCTTATTCATCATTTAGGTAAAATCAGGAGAGAATATTCTCAAGTTTTGAGATTCACTCAAAGCAAAAGTCATATGAGTTTATATAAATAAGACATCAAAAGAAAAAAAATATATATCCCATGGAAGTAAAATTCTGTGGTTTGCACAGCTGTTAGCTGGGATGTAAATAAGTTTGAGTTGCTAAAGCTACCCCTCAGCTGCTACTGCTCTCTTGGAGAGAAAGGAATTAATCTTTTCATTATCCACCTTTGATCAGTTTTGGGCAAAACCAGCATCCTTTCCAGCTAGGTCTTAGGTTCAGATTACAGACTGAAGAAAGATTTGGATTTAGATTTCAAAATGCATCTAAACTGTTGTGGTTTTTTACTTGACATACCTTTTTATATGGCACAGCTCTAATGCCATCTGATGTGAACACAAAATGCCTGCTGTTTGAGAATTCTGGATGTTTTCTCTAAGGCAGAAAATAATTTTATGTACTTTGTAAGACAAGGCTTAATACAAAGACAAAACTGATTTCCTTTGAGGATATTTCTTTTTCTATCTGAAATTGTAAGTAGAAAAGAGAATCTTCTCCCCGTGTTTCTTACATTCTGAATATGGCCAGAGATTATTTTCCATTCACTTAAGAGTTGCACTTGATGATCCTTGTGGGTACCTCCCAACTCAGAATATTCTGTGATTACTGTGATTTTGAAACCAAAAAAAGTGACTTGACTTCTCTTAAGTAGCTTAATGAAACAGAAATACATACTGGAGTGGGACATAAAACAGAACAACTTACAACAGGCCATGCCACACATCTCAAAGAAGTGCTCCTAAGGAGTCTGGAATGACTCTTTGAAATATTCTGTACTGCAAGTAAAGGCGTAGACACTCTGACTGTCAGAGACCTACAGCAGGCCACTTCATGGGTCAGTCTTGGTGCTGCTTGTCCATTCACTACAGAATTGTCTTTATGTGCCTAACATTATACTCATGGAGGAATAAACTGTACATTTTGATCTATATTAGACAAAAATAACCTGGATAATTTGAAAGCTTTGGTTACTTGGTGAAATATGAGCACAGTATTTCAAATTATAGATTTTGAATCCCACAGTGAAGTGTGGAAAGGAGCTGTTCTCATGAGGTTGGTGGATGATGGTTACAAATACTTTGCAACTATTGTTGTTGTTGTTGAATATTAATCATTACATCCTCAGAGTCTGGTTCTTAGTTAACAAGTGACAATATGAGAGGCCTGTAAACAGAGTGTTCAGCTAAGTTTGCTCCTTGCTTGCCATATTCAAATGTTTCAGAACAGCAAGAATAAAAGAATTCTGACAAGTAGTGGAAAACTTGCTGGCACTAAACCACTGCCCTAAGAACTACTGTTTAGTCTGCACAAAACCCACAGAGAAAGGAAAAGTAACGGAGACAAACTATTTCTTATGCTCTGTTCAGTGTCCACTATAGGAAGCTTTTGTAGTTGAACTAGCAATGGTTTTATTTCTCTTACCACCCCCGGCACCAAGAGCATTTTTGCTTCCTTTGTTTCTGCAGAAGGGTATGAGAGACCACATGGTGAAACACCATCAGTCAATCTCTTTCTTATGGTCTTCCATGCAGCTATCACTTGAAAAGGCCTCTTCAGCTGTGTCAATGTAGTCAGACACCAGCAGTCATCCTGCCCGAGCAAGGATTGCAGCTGCTATCAATTCCTTGCCTCTGTGTCCTTTCATTCTAATGTTGCATATGGCTCTCAAAAACACTGTATTGCAAAAAGTAATAGAAGAGAGTGTAACTGCTTTGTACACTGTTTTGTAAGAAGAGTAAAGGCCAGGAGTAGATAATGCTGAGTGATGAAAGTGAAGTGAACATGATTACCTACTGATAAAATATCACATAGGAATGAGACCCGACATAAATGCCTTTTCTTTTAGGGAATGACTGAAGAATTTTTTCATCTGAAGGGGCATGTTTTGTTTGTTCAAACGTGTCTGCTGAATAGGTAATACAATTCTTGGCTTGGCTGTGCTTTGGCAGTTGAAGCATCATAGCCCTTGTTTATGTTTACTCCTAATACTTGATGAAGTAAGACAGGAAGTAAACCTCTCTCAGAAACTTTATTTTTCACATCCAATCTATAATCCTTGGCCTCAAGTAAAACCACTTCTGACATTTCAGTAAAACCAAGACTCGTCCCATAAATCAAACTTCAAGAGCAAACTGTCTGCACATTAACTAATTGCTTAAGCTGTACTCTGATCTCTATAGCTCATTGATCTGTTGTCTCACAAAAAAAAGGTAGTGGCATTCGCTTTGGTCTTTTTTAACATTTTCAGTTCCTTGGCAAATTGACACCAGGAAACAAAAAATGTCATGGATGAGTTTATGGTCCTGTCTTGGTTTGAAAGACAGGTGTCTGCCAAAAAGGCAGGAGCCTCCCTTGGAACAGAAAGATGTTGCCCCCTTCCCTCCGAATTACTATAATTCCAAAATTAAGGGGCTTTCAGGCAAAGATATGAGAAAATAGGAATAACAGTTCTTTACTGGTATATGTCTATCAAGGCAAACAAAACAACAATAACTGTGTCAGTAACAACAAACAGAACCAGTAACCCGGTGCCAGCCTCTCTCGGCTGTCAGGCCCTTTCCCCTTCGGTGCAGTTACAGCCACAGCCGGCAGGGGCGCTGGCGGCTCCCGGCGGGCAGGGCGGGTGCGATGGTTCCCCCACCGCTGCAGGGGGCGCTATGGTGCGAGCTCGAGGAGCAGGCGGTAATGGCGGCCGGGCTGAGCAGGGAGGGGATGGAAGAAAGGCTCCACAAACCCCCAAGGGCAGCCGATCCCAGCCCCAGC
>VZTA01027939.1:81319-114654 GCA_013398855.1 Mohoua ochrocephala | reverse complement strand
GGCTGGGGATCCCGGGGTTTTCCCCTGGGGCACCCCAGCAGATGGTGGAAAAAAGGTCCCTCTCTTAGTGAGGCAGGGTGTTAAATGGGGTCCCAGTGCGACGGCTGCTCCAGCAAGCAGAGCTCCACTCACGGTAGGAGGAAAAACAGCAGAAGGCGGAATCCTGCAGTGGTGACTTGGGCAAACTCCCCACAGTGACCGCAGCTCCTTTCGTCTCTGAATGCCGAGAGGGCAAGGGTGCCAGGGGCTGCCCCCGGCCCCCTTTTTCCCAGTTCAAATCTCACGGCATCTCTGCCTTTCACAAGAAACCCCAAGGAAAAGAGAGTAGCCATCAGGACCACTACCCCTGTGGCCGGGGTCTTTTGTCCCTCTTAAGTATCCAACCATTAGTGTCCCCTGGCAACACATATGGGGAAAATTCCTTAAAAGAAAAAAAAAAGAAGGAAACAAAAGGGGAGCTCCTAAAACCCCAACAGGTCCTTTAAAGAGCATTAACCATCTTTGCTCCAAAATTAAACTTGACATTCACATAAAGCAGTTAATGTAACATTTGTGGGTGAAATAGGCAACATGTAGTCCACCATATGGACTTCTCCGCGCTTCATTTTTCCTGGAAAAGATAGGCACTACTCATTTATTTATCTTAACTGCTAGACATCGTCACAAGGTCTTGACCTGCCTAGACTGAAGACCACTACTTTGTTTTATAGAATCATATAGTCATAAAATCATTTAGGTTGGAAAAGACCTTTAAGATCATTCAGTCCAACTGTTACCCTAACACTGCCAAGTCACTAAACCATGTCCACAACTGCCACATTATGAAGCTTTTAAATACCTCCAGGGATGGTGACTTAACCAGTTCCCTGGGCAGCCTGTTCTGATGCTTTAGTGATGAAATTTTTTTCTAATATCCAACCTCCTCTGATGCAACTTGAGGCTGTTCCCTCTTGTCCTGTTGTTTGTTAACTGCAAGAAGAGACCACCCCTTACTGCACTACCACCTTCTTTCAGGTAGTGGCAGAGAGCAATAACATCTCCTCTGAACCCCCTTTTCTCCAGGCTAAACAATCCCAGGTCTGTTGGCTGTTCCTCATCAGAGCTGTGCTCCTGTGTCCTTCTCTGAACACACTTCAGCATGGCACTGTCTTTCTTGTACTGAGGGTCCTAAAACTGAACACAGGGTTTGAGGATGAAGTAGTATGAGAATTAAGGCTTTTCTTTGTCAGACAGGAAGAAGATACTGAATGACAATAGTGCTGAGTCAGGAGCAGCTTAGATAAATGTCAAACTTAAGTAGATTAATTCACAAGCAAAAAGCTGTTTTTCTGCTTTATAAATTTGATGTGCAGAGTTGCTTTTGGCTTTAATGGGTGGTCCAAAGTGGTTTTACATCAGACCTAGGATTATGGTTTGGTGTGAGAAAGTGTGTGTGGATTTTTTTCACTGTGTTCAAATAACATAGATATACCTTTACTGTGTTGAGTGGGAAAGGGGAGTCTGTTCAGCTCAAAACAGTGTATTCATGGGGCAACATTTGATAGTAATTTGAAGGAAGAACAGACAGCTTACTGTTATTAAATTGTGAAATTTCATTGAATGATTGTGAAACTTGTGGGACAATTTTACAAAACTTTTGTGTTGTGCGTGAAGTAAAGAATGTTTTGTTTGGGTTTTTTTATCCCGCCTTGAGATACTGTAAGGAAACTATTGAAGTTTCTGCTGTGTCCTAGGAGTCCTGTTTGTTTCCCACAAAGTAGCAATCTGATGAACTGCTGTTCCCAGAGCCTGTTTACTGTAGAAATGCAGATTTTTTCAAATGCTTTACCAGATGGATAGAAGTGGTATACCTATGCCTGTGTATAGAATCAAGCAGTTTTGTTTTTCATTATCATCAGGGAGGTCAAACTAAGCTGTGCTATGTACTCACATTGATTTTCTGTAAACTACTATTTGTTTTATGAAATTCTGCAGTGAAAGATGGTTCCACTTGTGCAATGCAAAAAGTGAAAAAAAGAGAATATGAAGAAATCAAATTACAATTGGAGGCTGAAGGATGCAATTTATATTCAAGACCGCAGCTTACAACTCAGTCTATATTTATTCTCTGATAAACTTTACTGGACTAGAGAGCTATAAAATGAATCACAGTGTAACAATACTATACAACATGTGACGTAAGGCGGAGAATACCTGAACCTCAGTGTAGAATAAACTATGTCCAGTTTAGATATTTTGATAACCATAATTTTCTTTTTATTAAAGTCTGATTGAGTCTGTATCATATTCAATTTGTTTCTTCCCTCAAATCTGGTGAAAAACAGTTTGTATCAAAAAGAAAATTGTTAAATGAAGATCCCACCCATTTTGCTTAGTAGATTAACTATTACATTTTGCTGTGCAGTAGCAGCTTCAAAATATTTGGATTATTTTGGGTTGCAATATAGGGAATAGATATTATTTTAAGAAATGTTGGCATCAAGTAGGAAGTCTTGACAGAACTGTGTTGGAATATAGGGGGTTTTTGTCACATATTGAGTATTGACACATTCAGTAACAATAGGAGGAAATCAATAAAAGGGTTTATTTTTAAGGGAATAAGATTTCTTTTATTAATTCCTCTATATGAGTAGATATCATATTAAACTATAAACTTAATAAAGTAACATTCTTTGTTTAGTTGATGTATGTGATGCTGATGACATATTTAATATCTTAAGAATGCCTTTGTCTAGATCACAGTTGCAATTTTGTCTGGGGGAATGCACATAGTGATTTGGTCAATGGTTTGATTTTGGTACCTGGATATTTGCAAAATTATATGTATGTAAATTATATGTGTGGTAATTTTGCTACTGTAATTCATCTCCATTTTTAGATATAAGCTTCATTCTTTTACTCCTAGGTAGTAAAGCTGGACACATGCATGGATTCACATGCAAAGGATAACCAAACATTTGCATAATACTGCATTTTTAGGGTTAGGAAAATCTCTATTGGTTCAACTAGCAAGATAATCTCAGGACTTACAATCATCTAACTTTGGTGGATATTCAACGTCAATGTATCTATATAAATGAACTAGCAATGTTGCAGAATTGCTTTGAACACAAAGAGTACATAATTTTATTTCAGGGTTTTTAGAAAAAATCAAAATAATTTAAAAAAAGTAATTCAGATGAAATCCAGTATCTATTTTGTCTACTCTTTAATTCTTCTCTAATTTTATCTGTTCTTTCCTATAATGAACTTTTTGTCTGCAAGTGATGAGTTATACTGTTTTGCTCACAGTGTTTAAATGGAAGCTTCTTGACGTCTCTACTTTTCTGTGGTGATTTATGTTGTCCTTCTGTTAATAGTCCTTTTTGTAATGTATTTTTGCATCTATTAATTAACCAAGGAATTTTCAGATCTGTTAGGAATCAGATGGCTTTGTAGCATCAATTTTTTAACCATAGCACCAATTTTCACTGCTGTAATTCTGTGGCAGTGGAGTCTTTGTACTTGAAAATGTGTCTGGAATTAAGTTTCATGTCATAGGTCTGCTCCAGTACCACCTAACTCTGGAGGCATCTAATTTCCATTAGGGCCTCAACTTTTAGTTTGTGTTTTCTGTGGAAAGAAAGTTCACATGATGTATTCTTTTCTGAAGGAAAGGTTCCATTAGAAGCTGTCTCAGTTTTGAGACGAATTTCAAGAGAAAACGAAGCTCACCCTTTAATTTACATGGGAGGATTCACATGCTTTTCATGTAGGTGGGACTTTGCAAGGTTTCTTCCCCACATATATTCTTTGATCTATAATGAGGGATGATGCCACAGTATACTGCGGTTCAAAAGTAATTTAAAAACCTTATTCAAAGTCCACCTTAATTTATTCTGATATTCACAGGTTGTTTGCCTCATAGCTCCTCAGGCAGGTGAGATTGTGCTAGAAATGTTTTTTTCCTCAGCATTCCTGACCAGCATTGTGTTTATCTTATGCTTACAAGCATTCAAGCCTCATTGCTTACTCAGTCAGCTTAGAAAGCCTTGGTGTGGTGGTCTTCCCAACACACACGGTCAGACTTCATGGAAATATGGTGGCAGCAAGTATCAGTCCAAAAACTTGGAGTTTCCCATGGCAGCCTGGATACTGGAGTGCTCAACTGGAACAGGGGAACATCAAGTTTATTTTGCCACTCGAAGGCACTCTCAAATGTTATTTGTGATAATTACTGTTTGCTAGGAGTTTAGGAATTTTTATTTGATAGGCTGCAGCTGTTATGTTCTGGTCTGTCCTACTTTGCAGTTTGTCTTAAGACAATTTGGGGGGGACACTCTAAAATAAGTTACCTTTCCTTACAGTTTTCACCAATTCCTTTCCACCAATGAGGAGAATGAATGTGAGTAGATAAACGTGAATACATAATGTTTACTAAATAAAACGGAAATAGCAACAGGCAAAAAATAACAGTAATAGTCACTAGTTACAAAGTTGCTGAAATCTCCCAGACTCTCTGGGAACAGAGAGAAGCTCAAAATAGTGGCATACTCCCCCGAAGATGGTGGCCTCCACAGCCAAGCATGTGTTGGGAGACAAAGGGAAAATGGCAGCAGCCCTATGCCCACCCCCTGCAATCTCTCCAGCTGCAGCAGCAGCTCCATCAGCAAATGCACCTGGCATACTCCGGCAGCTGGTACTTGGTCAAGGGCTAGAACTTGTGGGGGGACTTCACCTTCCTCTTTTCAGAAGACAGTAAGGCAGCCGGCTGGGGCAACTTGGGCTGGGGCAACCGTGTCTTCTCACCTCGGCTGCGTGCTGTGGGCGAACTGGGGTGATTGCATGGAGCGGCGCCGCTCCGCTCCTCTTGGCTCAATGCCACAGCTGCAGATAAGTGTTGCAAAATTCATTCTGAAACAGTTTTTGATTGCAAAGTGCAGCTTCTTGAGTTGCTACTGTTATGAATAGAGCCAAGAGGCAAGAAGAACCCAAGAGGCAACTCAAGTGTCCAGAGAGAGACAGGGAAAGAGACAGCTCTTCCTGAGTGTTCCAACTTTTAAAGGGGACCAGCACCCCCACAGTTCCATTTCTGTCACAGGGTCTTGAGGATACAGTAACAATTTTGGGCACAGATAGATATGGAATACAATAACATTTTAGGTTACCTAGGATGTCATCCGCTCCTTATTCCATATCACCTGATTAATGTCCAAATTATTACCTTTTAACTGTGCCAAATTTCTCTTGGCTTAAGACAATTTAAGGGGTGGACATTCCAAAATGTGTTACCTCCCCTTTTAGTTTTAACCACTCCCTTCTCACCAATCAGGAGAGACAAATGCTAGTAGATATAAAATTACAGTTTACTAAAACTGAATCAGCAACAGGCAAAAATGACAGTGATAATCACTAGATACAACGTTGCCGAATCCCATGGACTCCTCAGGGACAAAGAGAAAGAAAATGGCGGAGAAACCTCTCCCCCAAGGAGGGTGTTTTGGCGCCCTCCAAAAACGACCTTGTGGTCTGAGAGACAAAGGTAGAAATGGCGGACAAACCTTCCCCCCAGGACGGTGCCCTCTGCAGACGACCATGCAGTCTGAGAGACAAACATGGTGTACAAACCCTGCTCAGGTAAACCTTCCCCCTGGAACAAAAACCGGGAAAGTAGGAGCTTATGAAGCAGTTCTGGTGGCAGATGGGGTGTGCTGGCATTGCCTGGGGGCNGTGTGTGTGTGTGTGTGTGGGTGTGTGTGTGAGGTCAGTGCAGCTGCTCTCTGCCTCCTCCTGCCATCTGCTGCACTCAGCCGGTGTCAGTGCTGCTGTCACGGGTTGCTGTCCCAACGGGGAGGAGGGGGGAGAAGCGGACCCGTCAAGCACCGAAGAACAGTGGCCCAGTTGCTACTCACAGACCTGCCTGAGCAACCTCCTCAGGAGCCCGGAGAGAGACAAAAAAGGCTTCTGCCTTGTGCCATCCCAGCTTCCCTGCAAGAATGAAAGAGAAAGGCAATAGAGCTTCTGCTCGAGTGCCCTCGACCTTAAGATCCTGGCACCTGCCAGCCTCTGCAGTTCCGTTTCTGGACACCAGATCTTAAAGAGATAGTAACAATTTTTGGCATAGAACAGATAGAAATGGAATACAATAACATTTTTGGTTACGCTGGACACCAAAGTCCTTAATGTCTTCACACCTGAGGTATAAGGAAACTTATCCCTAATCTGAATGTCATTGTTAGCAGGCCAAAACCAAAGCTTTGGATGCAATTTGTCTTACTTCTTAGAGTTTAAGAGAACATTCATGTCCAGATGATGTGACCCAGGCTTGCATCTAACTTCACCCTTTCAAAATATTTGCATTCCCACCAGTTATATATGCATAAGTCACATGAGGCCTTTTTTATTGGAAGGAGAAAGAAAGGAGCAAAACTCATGTCAGGAGGTTGATGCTCTGCACAATGCTAGCATTGATAAGGCACACAGCACTGAAGTCTTTGGGAAGAAATAAAGGTTGCACAGTGTTTAGTTATATTTTTTCTTGAAGTGAGAAACGAAGTTTTTGAAGTTAGCATTGTTTATAAAACAGCTGTTTTAAGTAGATGTTACTTGCAAGGCAACAAATGTGTGTTTGCCTGGGTGACTGTTGCCTTTTCCTTAACACTGCAGCTGCAGAAATCAAAGTTAAGTGCAGCTGAAGACAACACATATCATGGGCAGAGAAATTACAGGAAACATTGTTCTTTTTCTTAGCATATTCTCCACAAAGAGGAAAAGAATACAAAACAAAATAGCACAAATATGTAATGGTCATACATTCCTGTTTCTTTTGCCCTTTAACACTATATGTAGAATGTTTGTTTGATATGACCATAAGTCTCCTTTAAAAACAGCGTCTGTATCCGCTAAGAGGAAAGGCCTTCTTCGGTGGGAGATACTCTGTGGAAACAGATTTTTCATCTCATTTTATTTCCTCTTAAATTAATGTTTTTGCTGTAAGCTTGGGCTTGTTTGCATCTGAAGACAGTTAAAGATTAATCATGGATTTAAATCAAAGTAGGGCTGAATTTCCAGCAGTAGCCCATTGAAAGAGATTCTGAATTGAATGGGCTGTAACCACTACAGAAGATACATTATTATTAGTTCTCTTTGGTTTTTTTTCTTTCTACCTTTTTATTCCTTGAATCATGTGATGAGTATATTTTGAATATTTGTTTTTCCTATGAGCTTCTTTCAAATATTTTCTTTAAAGAGTTACATGTTCCTATAAAATAAATTTAGAAGTTAGAGAATTTGGAAGTCTTCATAGACGGTAGTACATTTCTTGTATTTACAGGCACAAAATGTTTTATTATAGAAAAACTCTTAGGAAAGGGATTAATCTATTTGGGGATTGGGTCATGTGAACAGACAGCGCAGAAATAAATACAACCAATCCAACCAGATGGTCTTTTCTTTCACACAAACGTTGTTACTGACGCATACACCTGCTTGTGCCATCTTCCTTTTGTTTTCTCAACTAAGTCTACCACAACTAGTCCTTCAGTATACGTCATTACTGATCCACATAATGAGACCTCATCACATGTGACACAGTCATTGCTTGATAATTTGTGCATCAAAATGCTGATAGGAATTGTTAGCATTAGCAGTTTTCAGATCAGGTCACATAGAAGCAAACAGATACTGAATCTTATTTAGCTTGTTCTAAATAGTGGAATTCTTAAAAACCAAAGACATCTTCTCAGATTAGTGTAAATCATAGTGTTTGAGATGTATGACAAGTCAATAAACTGGTTATTTAGCTTATCCTATAAACTCAGGGAAGTGGCATGTGCATTCAGCCCAAAACATTTTTTAGCCTTTGTTTCGCGCTTTTAGAAATTTTTTGACCACAATTGTTACAAGTGCAAGAAGATTGCAATTGGTACTGGATCCTCTTTGGTCAGCCTTAAGGATATTTTGAGCAGGTGGAGGGAACAAAAATACTGTTAAACCAATGGCAGGTAGTCAAAATATTCTGGAAAGTTTCAGGTGATTTAAAAAGTTTAAAAGTAAGAGAAAGAAAAACATTGATCATAATATTTTACCCCAGAAGGAACCTTTTTTTATTAAACAATTTCTTCAAACAGGAGTTTTGAATAGTGGCCTTTGTATAGTGGCCTATCAAATGGCCAACTGGATGAAACATCCTGTATGTAGTCTCCATTATAACAAGAACTTGAAAAATCAGATTTTTTTTACTGGATGCAGCCTTATTTTGGAAGTAGTAGAATGAAAAGAAAACTTTAAAATCCATGTCCCTGAGGTTTTCCTAATCCTCACAATTTGAAGCATGTTTCTGAAACTTTCTGGTTTTAACATTAACTTTGGTTCAAAGTGTTACTGGATGTTTAAACAAAGGTTATTCTATCATGATCATTATTCTCAGTGCTATCTAGATGCTTCTCATTAAATAACTGAGAAGACGTCTGAGAACATATCTATTGTGTTACAGTGCAAATTTCATAAACCAGTTATATTTAAACCGTTTCCCAGAAGAACACATGGCTTCTTGCCATACTGGCTTTGGTTCCTCAGTGAATCACTCATAAAGGAAATCCAACTTGTGAAGTAATGATTTGATATTCCCTGTTTTGCTTTTATTTTCTTTTTTTTTAGAACTGTCTCCTGAATTACAATGATAATTTTACTGAAAAAAACCCCAACAAACCAACAATAATTCACACATTTAAACCAAACATCAAGGTGAACCTTCTTTTGTAATAGAAAAAACATATCAGGATGGTTTTCTGTGCTTCAGATAGATGCAAAAATATTTGTTTATAAGTGGGACATCTTCTGGGTGATATAATAAAGCCATGGGAAATGGAGAATTTTTTTTACTGGTAGCGAGGATAAAGTATTGACTGCATTTCAGGCTGAAGCCGACGATTCGCCGGTAAAGTTGGTAATAACAAATAGGTACATATTCAGGACTGCTTTCAGGCCTTGCCAGGGTATCTCAGTGAGATCAAATTTTTATTCTGCTTGGTAAAAAAAATTGTCTTCCCTGGGTAAGCTTCTTCCTTTTAGCTGCAGTAATGCTCAAGGGCACTGCAAATGATTTTTATTCAGTGCCTTCTATCAAACCACCTACAGGTTTAAAAAAGCATGGTAAAACACTCCTGCATTAAATTTGGGTAAATTTGTTTAGATAGAAGTTTCTATATGAATTTTGCATTTCTAGTGGAAATTACTGACTTTTCTCGTCCTTGGAACCTTAACAAAATACTTCGAATAAGTCCTCACAAAATTTCCTCTATATTGGCATGAGTGTTCTGGCCTTGGCTGAGCCAGGGGTCTTAGAATGGTTTTTGCTGTCAGATGTAGCAGCAAGATGGTTCTTTAGCAGCCAAATGGGACAAAACTGGGCACAGTGCTACCCATTCTGGTCTGAGAATGCTCAATTCTGAGTACAGAGGCTAAGAGAGTAACAGGAAAATGTGAATATGGGTAGAGAGAAGGAATACATGGGAACAAGAAGCTTGGTCTCTTCAGACTGTTTTCCCCATTTATAACTCTTCAGATGGGAACAGAGCAATTAGATACAGTCATGACTACTAGCAGTGTTGACTTGGGACAGATGAAAGCCAGCACACGTGTTTGCATGTGTGTATCCATGTATACACTCACTTATGCATTTATTTTTACTTAGAAATTGTGCTGTGTACATGTTAACTTCATAGGTAGAGAATAAACCTCTCAAAGTGTACTTTGCTTCTTTACCATAGCCAGGATATTAACTCTAGTAGAGGCATGTTTTTGAAGACCCTTTTAGTGATTCCTCTGTACTGCTGCTTTGTTAGACTTTTTACATATATTGACTAAGCTGTCATCTCCAAGTTACTGAAATATAAATTACTGTAAAATACATATGTATGTGGGCATAGACACACACACTGTAAAAGCCCAGAAGGCTTTTACAAGGGCTAATGTGTATGTCTCAAACACTGATAGCCATATATCTATGATTGTTAAGGACTATTGGCAATAACAGCCAAGGATTGTAAGTAACACACTGTGAGAAAGAGCAGGATGTGTCTGGAGAGGTGGCCATATGGAGGTAGGGCAGCACTTTTCTGGGACAAACATGTTCATCATTTAGACTTAAGAATTTGCAACTGATCCAGTTGTAGGTTGCTTGAACACTATAGATAAAACCATTGTAGCATAACCTGAATAAGTTCTACTATTTACAATCCTGACCTTCATCTTTTCACATTCATGAAAAGATATCTACTAAATCTGTCCACAAAAACTTCTGAGGACTTTATGGTACTCTTCTGTTCCACATAAATGAAATAATACCAGTTGTCTGTTTCTTCTTTTTTTTTTTTTTTTTAATTTTAAAATGCAGTTCTAAGACTCTTAGTCTGTCAGAAATACTATTACTACTACCAGTAGTACAAGGTACATAGGATATTTGTTATGCACAACATTTTTTATAGCACACAGATGCTGTCATAGCCCTTGGTGCAGCCACCACTAAAGCTGCCATTATCAATACTCTGCAGAACCGTGGCTGGAATACATCTGAGTGTGGAGTTTACCTCCCTTTAACTCCCTTTGGACTTTTCTTGGAGAATGGGCCTGCAAATATGTGGACATCACACATCAGTCTGAGATGTGAAGACACCAAGACTAACAAACTCAAAACTAGCAGCAAGATGACCATAGGTAGGTCTTGTTTTTCGCGTGGCTCCGTGGGTCAGCAGGCAGGCTGGGAGTGGCCTGTTCAAAGAATCTCTTGCACAGAGATCTTCGCGCGCTATGCGGCAGCGCTGCCGGCTCCCAGTACTCAGCTGACTCACGTATGTTGGTGAGTCCACGCGTGCACTAGAGAGGAAAGGTGGCTCAAGGCATAGTGAAGTCCAAAGGTGTTTTATTCGGTGAAGTCCAGGTGCCAAGAAGCCGAACTTCCTCTGGGCAGGGGGTTTTAGGGGGGTCCCGAAGCAGGGCAGGGTTACACAAAATTCAGCCAATCGGGGGAGAGGGGGACAGGGGACAGTTACACCGGGGATGTTGCCCACCACCTTGGTACCCTAGCGTGCCCTTCTGGCTCATCATCTGATGCAACAGGTAGGCTTGTGGATTTTTTATCAAGCTAATGGAATGTACTGCAATGTAGTGCTATGCTGAGAATAAACTGCAGCTCATCTGTGTCTTGTGTTGTCTGTCTTTCTATATTTTTATCTGATTTCTTAATTATAACCATAATGATTAAATGACTAATCAGGGAATTTAATGCATTATTAGATATTAAAAATAATGCGCTCCCTCCAAGATTAATTTTAACTTCCTTTAGTCTCTCTGTTAGTGTTTGCAGAGGGCTCTTTTTCCTTTCAGTGTAGGTTAATTTAGTCCCATTTTTGATACACCATTTTGATTTGCTGCAGATGGCTGAATTGCTTGTTTCTCAACTCTCCCTTTTATAGTGTTTTTTCAATTGTTCAATCCAGGATCACTTTATGTGCCTCACCCTTTGGTTTTCATTTTTCATAACTTTTTTCAGGTATACATAAACTTCACTAAACTTCACGATAAGGGCTTCAGTCTGTTGTACCTTACAAAATGGACAAAACCCCCTCATCTCCCATTGCTGAAAAAATATACTGTATTTGAAAACAAATTTGACCATGACCTTAGATATGATGCATGCTAGAAGAATTAGGGTTTTGCAGATTTCATTCAAATTTTTAAAGGTCCTGCTATAGACCACAATGATTCCTCCTCAGGTGTGTGGACCACAGTGGAAGGAGAGAAACAAGCAGAGAAAAATACAGCTTAAGATGTCGAATAGCTAGAGTTATTCAAAAGCAGTGACATTTTCTGGGTTAAAATTGGGTCTTTTACAGCTTCTTTACTTTTTACAAAAGTATTCACAAGTCTCTGTTTTCTGCCAGTTTCTACTAATTGGAAGCACCTTTAAAGTATCTTCTTGGGCCTTACTGCAAGGAGGATAGAACCATAAGCCATATAATACAAGCTCACAGAATGTTTCCACAGTTCTTCTTTCTTCCTGAAAGGAAAATTAATGTGCTTCTCAAAGTCTATAGAAGTTTATAATCAATGAAGACAATGCCTCACTTTATATTCTCCACATCATCTTCTGAGGTTAAGCCTCAGTCAATGGTCACTCATAACTTCTAATAAATCTAAAATCAAATGCAACCCCTCCTCCTTCTGTAGCTCATATTTTTTACTCATCTGTAGCAAGGATGGTGAAAAGAAACTGGATACATGAACCTGACTGCTCAGCACTTCTTCCTAGCTATATTTTCTCAAGTCCTTTAATAGGCAATCAGACTTTAGGAACATGTCTATTTTACTTATCCCTCACTGCTTTCTGTCTCAGTGATGTCATTCTGCTTTACCTAAGCACTCAGCTTTGTTGGATGGTATTGTTACTATACATATGGTGAGGTCCAACAGTACTCGCAATGTTTGCTTTGTAATGCATGGAAAGGACTTAATTGTTCATGTTGTTTCAATAGGCTTGTTGAATAGTGGTTCCTATTAAACAACTTTTTGAAAATTGGCTGGAGGCAATGGTAGAAAAAAAAGCGTCTCAGAGCTACAAAGGTTAAAGAAGGTTTGAGATTTACACACTAACAAATGTTTAGTTCATTTAATAGAGTTTTAAGCTTAGGAGAAGAAACAAAATCTTCTGTTCTACCAAGCAAGCATCTTTGCTTTTCACTAACCTCCTGTATATACACCAAATTAAGCCAGTCTTGCCTGTGCATGGATATGCAAACAGGAAGAGTAAAAATATTATTAATTACAGATTCTCATCAGTACATAAGATACAAGTAGTGTAGGACACAAGCTGCTCTGTCATCCTGTGTTGAGTCTGGCATATATTTAGCCCAAACAAGCTTACACATGAATGTTGTATCAGCCAGGAAGCCCAGTAAAGGTTGCTAGTGCTGATTTTTTTTAGAAATGGACATGTACAGCCAGTAACAACGGAGAATCCCTGTGGTGGAAGATGGAGTTCTGCCAAGGGCAAAAACCTCACAGCAAAGCTCAGCTTGTCTTGATGCCCCCTAAGAGAGGAAAATAATTAATGTGAGCATTCAGGAGAAAGAAGCATGCTTAGTGGCGATGAAAGACTGTAAAAATATTATTGCTTGCAAGTCAGATGTTTCTGCAGGTAGTATTTCAAACCAAACATTGATGGCCCTGACTCCTGAAAATAATTTCATAACAGAAAAATCTGGGAGAGAGGTGCATAAACAGAGTGATGATAGAATTCATATATGTAAACTAAGAAGTAACGAATTCTTTTCCGAGCTGGTACTGAATGATCACTGAGGTACTGGTAGAGAAGGTTTTTGGTTTGTAAGAAATTTTGTTATAAAGGGAAGTAAAATAGTTTCACTAATCCAAAAGAAATTAGCTCATAGAGATTGTGGAAACAATAGAACTAAAGGTCAAGGTTATCTTTGATTATGAGTCCGGGTGCAGAATCTCACAACAGGAGACGAATGACAAGTTATGCAGTAGAAGCATATCTGCATACCTCAAAGGAGCAAAGAGGGACATTGCTAAGCAGATGGGCACCCTGTCCCCACAGCTCCCAGGCCCATGTCCATAGAAACACAGAGGCACAAAGGCAGGTGCAAACCCCAAACTGCAGACTCGCAGGTATGGGGCACATTATGGCATGCAGGGCATGAACATTTTCAGATTGCATGGGACATTTTACAGGATGTTTAGAGGAGCAACTAAGGGTGGGGAAAAGGAAGGATCCAGTAGACAGGTTGATCTAGGTGGAAGGGATGGCCGTTTGAGACAAACTTAAGGCACATTAGCATACTTTTGTTTCATTACAGTTTTAATACTTTTTTAGTTAAAAATTTTTTGTCTTCAAGACAATGAAGAGTTAAATTTATACTGTTTGTTCTATTTGCTGACCATATTAGTTGTATAGCTGATGTACATACAGGTACATTATGTGATAAAATTATAGAACTTTGAAAATTCTCTTTATAAATTTGGAGGGGTTCCGGTTTCTTTTTTATTTCATCAATCAAGTCACAGGTTTTAGAAATAATTTTTAAAGCTTAACAGCTAATTAAAAGTAAGTTCATGCAATCTTTGTGAAGAGTTCTTGGCATTTCTTAACAAGCCCAAAGGTTAAAATTTTGCTTAACAATATTTTTAGAAGAGAGAGTTAGGAAATGTAGCATTTATTTTTATTTAGAGAGGGGAAAGGAGGACTACATTCAGGAGATGAGAGAAACATACAGAATGAATTAAACAGTCTGCTAAGAAGAAAAAGGTGTTGTTTTATCCATGAGTCTTAGACACAGAAATAAAGTAACAACTGGACAAAAAAAAAAAAAAATTTGGTTCTTAATGTTCAGATCTGTAAAAGAACGTGCCCATAATATTAATCTGAGTTGTATTTTAATGTTGGTGTTCATGGTCATAATTTAATGTTGATGTTCATGTTCATAGTTTAACATTGGTTGTTTAATGTTCTATTTAAACCACTTGTAGAACCTAGGCACTTTGATGTCCATAGTGTGCATAGATGCACATGAGATTTTCCAAGTGCTTGGTTGGCCTACAGTCCTATCTCTGGATTTATACAGGACTGCCCTCTTGGCAGGAAGGAGCACACACATCGTGTTTAAGACCTCAGTGGAGATACAGAGTTTTTCACTTAGATTTTCTGAAGGCCCAGTAAGGCAGCAGTATTCTCAGTCTCTTAAGTCATGTTAAGCCTGGAATCATCAAACATGACAGCTTTATTCACTACATTCTAAAAATGCAGTTGCAGGAGATTAGTACTGCAAGCATTTTTGATAATAGGTTTGGTTAGAGTAAACAAATGGGGGAAAAAAAAGAAATTATTTTCCAGAATACTTTTCCTAAGCACCAGTTAAATTTTTCCACTCTTTTAAAGAAATACCATAAATATAAGAGTTCATGTTTTCTTAGTCAACTAACAGCTGTCACACAAAAGATGACATCTTGGAGTCCCACAGGTAGGTCATTCAGCTGCTAAAGAACCATAGAATGGGTTGAGTTGGAAAGGAAGCTTTAAGGAGCATCCAGCTCAACCCCCTTACTAGCAGCAGGGGCATCTTTCACTAGACGAGGTTGCTCAAAGCCCCGTCAAACCTGACCCTGAACACTTCCAGTGGTGATCTATGCACAGTTTCTCTGGACAGCCTGTTTCAGTGTCTCACCAACTATATAATAAAAAAAATTACTCTTTATGTCCTATCTACTCTCTTTCAGTTTAAAATTGTTGTGCTGTGTCCTGTCACTACAGGCCTTGGTATAAGTCTTTTCCTGTCTTTCCCCTTTGTGCTAGTTTGAAAGCAAATCAGTGGGAGGAATTAACTCCACAAAAATATCTTGCAAGAGATTCCAAGTCAGAACTACACTTTAATAGGAAAATTACAATAAAGGCAATAGTACAGAAACACTGGCTTAAACTGACAAAGTCAGAATACGACCTGATAGCCTGTTGGTCAGGGTGGTGGTAGCAGTCTGATTAAACTGTGACTGCAGTCTCGCTGGAATGATAGATGTGGTATTTTCGAAGTGGTGATCCTGTAGAAAGGTCTGGTCCTTCTCTGGAGGTCCAGTGGTGGTTACTGGGAGCTCTTGTCCTCTGGGAATCCAGTGGTGGTTATCGAGATGTCCCAAGGCCCAGATTATATGCAGGTAGGAATGTTCAGTACCTCCCCCAGGGCAGGGCATTTCACAGTAGGATGATGTAATTCTGTGAGTCCTTCTTGGGAGTCCTTGATGGCCCATTGGCAGACATGGCCCCCCTTTAGGCTGAGTGTCCATTGGGCAGCAGTTGCAAACGACCAACCACTGATAGCTCATCAGAAAGTGATGTAGGTGGTGATAGAATACATACTTTAGTGACCCAAGACACCCTTTATATACTGGGAAATAGATTCTGGTCCATGTTTCCAAGATTGCTTATGCAATTTGTGTTTTGTGGCATTTGGGGAAGACAGAGACTAAGAGCATGTGAGTGTGAGCAAGTGAGTGCATGAATGAGTGAGGGGAGTGAATTGGGTATCCTCAGTTATTACACCTGTGTCACTCCTTTGTAAGACTGGGATGTAGATGGCTACTTCATAGCTTTAACTGCCTCCAAGGAGATACAGAGTGGCTTTACCTTGAATCTGAGAGAGAACATTAGGACTTAAGATTTACATTGTGTTTCTGAATTTTATGTTGAGTACTCAGGATGCTAGCTGTAATGAATCTTATTCTAGGAATGCCCTGTTCTTGTTCATATATTGCATAAGATCTTGGGTCATATACCTTGGCAACAGTTAAGCCTAGTTCTTGGTCTGGACAATTCACTTCAATTAGTTTTTCCTCCTTCTTCCCCCAGACATTAAAAAATAAAATATGTCACATGATTTTTTAAATTGGTTTTTAATACACTACATTCAGTGGTGCTTTTAAAAAGTTCACAATTTATAATTTTTTTAGTTGGTATTTAATCTTTCAGTGTCTTATATGCTAAAGAACACAGTGAATATATAATACATGAAAAATCTATGAATTTTGACTCCTAGCTGAATAAGGATGACTGATGAGCAAGTGAAGACTCATAATATCTTGAACAGAGTAATCACATATTGATAGAATTAAAATGTAGTAGATTTTTTTGTCTTAAATTTGCTCAGATGTTGCCAAATTGAGTAATTGAGAGAAATAATTACATTGATATAGTACTCTTAAAATAAAAGCACTTAAAAGAAAGAGAACTTAAAAAAAAATATTGAGCAATAGTTTTCAGAATGTTAAAAAAAAAGGTTCTTGGTATTGTTCTGATAATACAGCTGAAGAAAAAAAAACCTGAAAAAGTATTAAACCAGTATAGAAAAGAATGCTTCCTTTGTGACACCATTCTTCAATAAGAACTTTTTTTTTGTGACAAAGAGGAAGTGACATTGGCAGAAGAATGCACATTAATACACATATCCTGAATTCTCTGATGTTATATGGGACATTATTGAGGTACTGTATGGAAAATGAGACATCCTTCTTACTGTGCTCTTGACCCTTGTTCTGCAGTGTTCAGTGCATTCTTACTTGTCTAGTTGGACCTGACCAGAATTCAGAGTTTGAAAACTCTAGCATTGAAATAAAAGTTGCATAGTGAATAAGAAAGTATATAATTTCTGTACTTGCTTTTAAAAAGAAGGTAGCTTTAACCTTACGCTTTTATACATATTTATGGGCCCAGATCCTTGGTCTGACTTTTGTTTTATTGATATTCACCAATTATTATTTCTTGCAATTCGCAAATATTTGATGAAAGGTCACATTCATAAAATTTTAAGTAGAGAATTTAGACAGTTTCTTAGGATATGTAGAGTTTAACTCTTTGAACTAATCATTTCACGTCATCCTCTGCCTGGATATACCTGTTACTAGTTATACTCGAGGGAAATACTTTCATCAAACATACTACAAATAGTTTTGGGAAAATAAAATCAATTTTAGGCAAAACTTGCTATACAGCTGTAGGAAATTTTATCTTCATTAACATAGATAGTATTTTCACTCTATTTTTCCAAGAATCACTACAGAATTGAATCAATAGCAACACTAATACGAGACAACTAATGCGTAAAATAGTGTCGCTAAACCTAGATTTTAAAAAGCCCAAACCACAAAACCCCAACAAACCAACTGAAAGACCCCACTTTCTCACGGTTCTTTCAAAGAAAAATCTATCTTAACATGGTGTTTCTTGAATTTGTGTTGAGTCATTAGTTCTCAGCTAGGATTAACACCAGCTCCTGCCTCTAAGTGGTATAACAAAAGACTTGCAGCTTGAGAAGACATGGTACCTATCTAATTTTTTCTTCTTTTTTTAAGCATTGAGAAGTTGTTAAATCAAATATTCCCCTTCTTGTGTAGTCTAAACTGCCCCTATCCATTGAATTAGGGCTTTTTCTTCTTCTCCTCCTCACTTGGAGTTATGCCATGTACCGAATTCTCTCTTCTGGCAGTTCTTCCAGAGTGAGTTTGAAGTTTTGTTTTTGTGGGTTTTTAAAAAAATTTTAAAATTTTTTTGGTGTCACAATCATGTAGTCACACCCTTAATCAGACTCAGGTGACTTTTGTTATGCTTAGCAGTTGCCTGGTAGATAGGGAGTTTTGTTGCCTAGACAGGATAGTAGATCCTGCTATAGAAGAGAGAGTGAGCTGAGTTGTGACATCTTCAGTAAGATACTGATAGGTCTTTGGTATGTTTCTTCTTTTGGTAGTTATTTCAAGTATTTCTTAAGTCTTTCTGTGGTTGTGCTATGCCTGGTTTTTCTTGTGAAATAAGGAAATAATAAGTTTTTTCCATAGGTGAGTGTTTATAATAAGACCTTGGTCAAAATGTAGGAACATTGAAGAAGTTCATAATGTGTAAAAGAATAAGGACTTTAAGATGAAATTATGTTCTCAGAGATACCGAGCATGAAATTACACAATGTTTTTAGGGCAATAAACACAGGTTTGAGAGAGAAAGACCAGAGTGACAATATGAGTAGTCTAGGAAACATTTTATTGACTTTCACTTGACACCTGAACCATCCTCAAATTAGAATTTCCTGTGTAGGCACAACCAATCTCATGTTCTTGACTAAGCAACCTATAAGTTAAAAGGTCTTGCTAGTCTGTTGATTGTAGATGCATCCATTATTCTGTGTTAGCTGACTACATTTTTAATCATGAAGACAGTATACTCACTAAGATCAACAAAACCTACTGCATAAAATAAGAATAAATCTTTGCTTAGTGTTGAAGCTGAAGAAAGCATCTCTCAAATTAGTTTAACTGGGGAATGTACTTGAGGGGACATAAAAGGAGAAAGCAAGGAAGGAAGAATTTTTTTTTAATCTTTCTTTGAAGTCATTGAGAACAATTTAGTTGTATCGCAAGCAGTTTCTCTTTGCTGACATCTAGCAATCTTTAGAGACATTGTGGAATGGCCCAAGTGAAAAGAGTGCTGTTGTTATAGGACAACAGTGTTGTTCTTCACCTAGAAACAATTCCCTTTCAATGCTTAATCTTCTCATAACTTTGATCTTTTGTTTTACAGGGTTTTGTTCGGTGTTTTGTACAGGTCTCCTGCTCAGTGGATGTTTTGTTTTTTCATGCAGTCTAGTAGGGAAGTACAGCTTGCAAAAACAAAACAGCAAGCAAGGAAGACACACAACTCACACCCTCCTAATGATGACTTTTCAATTAAATGTAAATATTTTTAAGTCTTGGAATATACTTCATAAGACAGAGCTTATTTCTTATTGAATGTTCTCTCCTTCCTCATTGTTTTGGTCATCCTTAAGTAAAATCAAAAACTCAGTGACAAAGTGACTGAGAGCACAGAAGTAATTTAGTGTGTTGAGCACCCCTCCCTAGTGCCCTGTCCCCATCCCTAATGCATTTCTTCCTTTATTATAAAGTGTACAAACTGTGATAAAAATATGTTTATTACACTACTTGGTGTAATATTAATTATTGGTATTGTAGGTGTCTAAGATGCATAGCTTCTTGTTATAATGTACTACCATATTTCCTGCTACTTCCAGCCATACCCCATCTATTCCTTCTTGATGTCACTCCATGATTTATGCTAATCTGCCAGGCAGCATAATGTAACTTCAACTTAAAAACTCTATTTTCTCCTATTGAAGGTGTAAAGAGGTGCATTTTCCAGGTTAATGAGTTGTTGGGAGGTATGATATGAATTCTTTGTGTGTATTGGAATGTGATAGAACAGGAAAATTAAAAACAAGGAACAGAAAGTTTGCCAGCAGTTATAACATGAGCAGTAATAAATATTTTACCAGGAAATGTGTACTGCTTTAAGTTTTTCTTTTTGGAAATATCAAAAACACAAAAAAGCTGGAAAATTACTGATTTAAAAAGAATGGTAACAGCTAGCCTTATGCTACGTGATTGCACAGACATCTTGAACTTTCCTTTCTCAGACACTGTCTCCTTTTTCTACCTACTACACTTTTTGCATTCCAAAATCTCCCCTTAAGTTTCCTTTGTGGCAAGCTCACTTCATGTTAGCCCACTGAGTCAGCTGACTCTCTTATTTTCATTCACAGAGTAGATGTCAATCTTTCTTCATTAGTTTCATGGCTTAACTCCAGCCATCAGCCAAGCCCCATGCAGCCACTCACTCATTCCCCAGCCAGCAGGACTGGGGAGAGGGAAGGTATGGAAGAGAGAATGGGAAGGATAAAAGCTGGAAAACTCATGATTTGAGATAAAGACAGTTTAACAGGTAAAGCAAAAGCCATGCACACGAGTAAAGAAAAGCAAGGAATTAATTCACTGCTTCCCATGGGCAGGCAGGTGTTCAGTCATCCCCAGGAGAGCAGGGTCCCATCACATGTAACGGTGACTTGGGAAGACAAATGACATCACTCCAAATGTCCTCCCCTTCCTTCTTCTTCCCTGTAATTTACAAACTGAGTGTGATGTCATGTGGTCTGAAATATCCCTTTGGTCAGTTTGGGTCACTTGTCCTCACTGTGTGTCCTCCTAACCTCCCATGCAACCCCAGCCTCCTTGCCAGCATGGCAGTATGGAAAGCAGAAAAGGCCTTAGCTCTGTGTAAGCTCTGCTCAGCAATAATAAAAACATCTCTATATTATCAACCCTGTGTTCAGCACAAATCCAAAACACAGCCCCGTGCTAGCCACTGTGAAGAAAAGTAACTCTACTCTAGACAAAGCCAGCACAAGTAGCTTCAAGACAGCTCCAATACCAAGGTGCAAATTCCTCAGTAACGTCCTTCAGGAATTATGTCAGATGAGCTCCTAACATTTGCCTGTTAAAAGCTAGTAATTGTCTATGTTTCACCTTGTTTTTGCAAAAATTAGTGTCACTTTTTCTTTGTGCCTGACAAATACATTTTTCAATTCAAAATAATTCAGAATTGTCAGGAACAATTTTTCTGCTGTATATTGCATACAAAATATTTATCACATTTTTCGAACACCAGCATGCTTCAATCAAAAAATCTCTTTTAACACTGGAAGAAATTATAGATTAAATATGTCTAACACACAGAATGAACAGAAAGGAATCCTTCTGTGTTTCTATTTTCAGATCACTTTAAGATTTTTGATTCAGAGACAGTAATTTCCTATTATTCTTAGCTCTTTTCCCTACTTCAAGCCACTTTCCCGCTCTTCTCATTAAACTGATAATCTGTGTTCCTCAAAGCGAAAATGTTTAAAACACCACATCTAATAACACCACATAATGTCAGCAGTTGCAGGCACCACAAATCCTGTGTCTTAAAGTCACTTGAGGAAATGTTATGAGTTTGAGAACTCTGCCTAAAGCACTTTTGACTCCTTCAACTAGTGATTGCATGCATCGTCTCATGCTCCATACAGGTTTCATTACTCTTATTAAATGTCTATAAATATTTTTACCTATTCTCATTTATCAACAAGTGTGAAATAGTGTCTATCCCACTGCATGTTGGATAGACTTCTTTTTGAAGAGGTATTTTTAAAAATGTGTATTTTTATTGCTTAGTAAGAGCCATATCCTGAATTAGCATTCAGGTGAATGAATTTTAACATTAAAGGCAGACTAGAAAAATAAAGATGAGACATTGAAGATAAACTTTCAGAAGTATTTTTGCACAGGGAAGATTTCTGTAGTCCCACATTATTGTATTTTAGTGAGCACTCACAAAGAGCCTAGTAGTAGTCTTGTAATGTTGTTTGTTGTTTGATTTGGGGGATTTTTTTATCCTGAATGGATATAAGAAGCGATTTTTTTTTCCAAATTCTGAGTTGATCTGAGTTCCAAATTCTCAGATGATCTGAGCCCACTAAAGAAATTGAGACCAGGATGACCAGTATGGCTCAAGGATAGGATAAAAGGGATAGAAAGCCTTTTTCTGTGTAGTACTCAGCTAGTACTGCTCTATAATGTTGGTCACCTCTAGGTATAATGACACAAAACACTCTTTGTTGAACTTCTACTGCTAATCCTTGCTAGTCTGAGGAACTGTTAGGTTTTGTGTGTCTGTATTTGTGTATGCAGATTGCTAATTGTCATATTCATGATTAGAGGAAAGAAAACCTCACTGAATGGAAAAAGCTGTAATCTTTGTTTTACTTGCTTATTATTTTGAATTCAAATTCTGCAGAGAACAAAATGACAATATGAAGGGTAAATTTAGCATAGCTAGTGAACACATTTGTGTCCACTGACATTGGCCAACTTTGTGTAATGTGCAAACGTCAACATCTAGTGCTTAACTAAATGTTTAAAAGGCATAACAGCTCAATTAATTGTAGTTTTAAGAAAAGTTTCTTTGCTAACACTTGCAGCTGTGGCTACTAATCAACTTGGCTCTTCTCCTCCTGTAGTATGTGCAGAAAAGTTCCCCTGGTTCTTGTCCGAGTCTGGGAACGCATCTTCAGCTGTGAACATGGAAGGGGGTGGGGGGGTTGAATATACCCACAGCAAGATGAAGACATGAACAAGGTCAAATGTTGGTAATCAAAACGATAATTCACTTTTCTTCACTATCATAGTAGAGAGCAAGGAAAAACATAGAAAAGTAGGAAAAGGCGAAGAACTACAGAAAGTAAAAATGGTAATTGCCACCAAGAATCTGCAGCGTTCCATGGTCCCATGAAGATCCTTCATCTTTCACCTGTCAGTGGTGGGGGGGTGCTCCGTCAGGTCTTGCCAAGCATGTTTTTATATATTGTCATGTGCTTTTCCAAGCCCGGGGACCATGGCAATGGCATGCTCGCCATGAAGACCTTGGTGCTCCTGTGACATTTGCATGATGCACTTAAAGTTTATACGTTGAAACCTGGGTGTTCACTTAGCATTTGTGTGATAGGTGACTGAGTGTTCACAGTTTGCACTGTCGGCAGTTCAGGTGTGAGAAGTTGTGATCTGCTCCTTTTGTTTTGTAAATGCCGCAATTCACTCCAACAGACCCAAGATTTTAAAATACTTAGACAGTTAATTACCTTTGAGGTCCTTCTCCCCTGAGATGACCTCACTTCTGAATGTCATAAAAGACTTGCTATTTGGACTTGAAACAAATAGCAAGCCAAATATGACTTTAGCTCCTGGACAAAGGGTGGAGAACAGCAGGTGAAAAAAAAGATCTAAAAGAAAGCTAAAACTAGCTCCTTAAGGCACTCAGTGATGAGTCATGTCACTAGAATCCTTCTAGTGAGTCCTCCTGACAAATCTGTCACTCACACCACAATAAAATGTGTAAATAATTCAGAAGTAAAGAATAATTCACTTTGAGGTTAAAAGTACGTGTCATCTGTGGTCTGTTTATTTTGGATCACTTAGGTGCTTGAACAGTGAGGGAACTGAGCTGTTTATTTCTGCTGTTGAAAATACCCAATGAATATCCAAAAATTATGAATATGATAAAATGTCCCAATTTTCTCTTGGCCTAAGCTACCAATAAGGTAACTAGTATTGTAGTAGCAATTTTTTTCTTGTTTAGAAGATTAAAATATAACAACCAGTTGATATAAATTGGTACATCAACATTTGAACTTAAGCAAACTGTCAGTTTGCATCAGCAAAGATTTTAGACTTTTTTCTCAGAATAGGAATTTTGCTTCTACACATTAAAATAGGAACAGCCTACACATTTGGGGGGTTTTGCAATGTTTGTGGCTGGACAGAAATGTGTGTTTGCATTAAAACATGTGTTTACTGGTTTCTTAGGAAACATTATGCTTTGAAGGAAGAGTTTGAGAAGCGGGGAACTAAACAAATACGAATAAAAAATTAAGCTCAAATAGTATAGTGCTCCATGTAGGGGACATTTCTCCCTATACTTCTTCCTGTTTCATCTGTGTTTACTCTAGCTATGTTGCATTATCAGTGCTCTTTAAAGTTTTGATTTGCTTAAACAGTTTTGTGGTAGAAAATAAAGTCTTACCTATGATTTCTAAGTTATCACTAGCAAAATGTGGTGAAGGGCAAAATGAAAAAAATCCTGCTTTTTCTCTTTGTCCAAGGTAAGGAAGGACCTGCTGCATATTAGTGGCAGCTCTGCTAAGACAAACCATCCTTAGCTGGGGAGGAGATACTGGAACAGTCATCTGTTCTTTGTTTACTCTTATTCTTGTAGCAACTGAAATTTTCTTCTTGTAATTACTTTATATTTTCACTTGATACAAGATGTTTTGCACATATTGGATACTTTTTTTTTGTTCCCTTGATAGTTGCTTATAGTCAGCTGTCTA
The DNA here is from genome assembly GCA_013398855.1 of Mohoua ochrocephala. Lineage (NCBI taxonomy): Eukaryota > Metazoa > Chordata > Aves > Passeriformes > Acanthizidae > Mohoua > Mohoua ochrocephala. The sequence continues at coordinate 90,367 of VZTA01027939.1, read as the reverse complement.
AGTTGCATCCATTCAGTGCTCTATAACTGGCCGTTTATTATTTGCACTTATAACTCCAGGGCCTTCGAAATCAGTGTGTGTCTTGTTATCTTAGTGTCAATTATCATCCTACACATGTGCTCTTGGGGAGCCTCTTCTGCCAGTTTGTGAACATCAGCTTCTAGTTGAAGTGGTAGCATTTTTCTTCGAGGCAAGGAAGAATAAAAAAAAAAAGGAAAAAATAGTAAGAAACAGTTGAAGGCCATCTTGTAAAAAATATCCAATCATAAGCATTGGCATCTGAGTATTTAATTGTGTAGTCTGATGAGCCCTGACACAAAAGAAGATGACATTTACCAATGAACTCAATAGGATAATTTTCATATACTTAACTAACCACACTATTTCCAACCATTTAACTGCAAGAATCTGGGGCTTTGTAAATATTCTTAGGTAATGGTAGTAGAGAATTTGTTTCCACAATATTGGAAAAGAAAATTACATTAATTAACTGTTAATTAATAGAAGTGATTCTAGAGCAGATAACTACAGTTATATAGTGTTCAGTTATGTGGTCCTGAAGTTTTGATACTTCTCCCTACAGGATTATTAGCTGCATGGTATATCCACTGAAATATAGAATAGTGTCCAGCCAGGCTGTGATGGGCTTTTGAAGGTCATGTTAATTTGTCTTCTTCTCCTATTTTCTATGTGATGCTTCATTTTCTCAATGACTACAATGGCTTTCCAGTAAGGAATAGAGGAGTGAGGCACTATAGCATGTTGCCCGAAGAAGCTGTGGATGCCCCATCCCTGGCAATGTTCAAGGCCAGGTTAGGATAGGGCTGTATAGGGCTTTGACCAGACTGGTCTATTGGCAGGTGCCCACAGCAGAGGGATTGGAACTAGAGGATCTCTAAAGTCCTCTCCAACCCAAACTATTCTAGGACTCTATAATTCTAAAGGTTTGGTGGCCTTTGCTAGATGGTGGCGTTACCTCTGCTTTATTCTGTGCTTCCTCTGAGGCAATAGTGGAGGCAGCTATTGTGAGACATGGTAAAGGAAATTTGCTACTTTCTTAGTAGATGGAAGGCAAAATGTACAGTAGTAATAGGCTAATATTGAGATGGAGAAATACAGGTGTTGAGCCATCAATAGGGAAAGCATTGGGGAAGTGTCATAGCCAACGCTCATAAATGCCAGCCCAGTTTTTTTGCTGATGAGGTGGAAGAGAAAATACCCACCTTGCTCTTTAAAATTAATCATTGACATTGTGCTTCAGGCTTAATTAATTCATTAAGTATACTGTCTAACTAATAAAGTTACAATGCTGTTGAAAACAAAAGCAAACAATTTCTTTTACAAAATTTGCCACTCATAAGTGAAATATTCTTTTTGTAGGGAAGAAGCAACTTTATTTATATATATTTTTCTTTGTAGTTTGATTGACAGTCCCCCTGTTCTTCTCTTCTAAGAAAATAAAGACAGATCAGCAACTCTTTTTGCAATTATTTTTTTAAAGCTTTTGATATCAGGATTAAGCCAGTTCCTGTTTATCTTCTCTCTCAGAACTTTTTCTTTGATAATTCTAAGTAATCAATCTGAGTGTGTTTTTATTTAAGAAAAGTCTTCTGTTATTTTTCTGTGAAAACTTGCATCTTGATAGGTATCAGCATGGTAGGGATAGCCTCAAGTGTTCACTTAAAGATGTTATATTTCAGATGGGAGATTTGTAAAAAGGCCTTTGACCTAAGCCTTGAACCGTAAGAAGCTACATTATTATAACCCTTCAGGGCTATAATAGGCACATTTTACTAAAACACTTAGGGATTCTCCATTCTCTTTCTCATAATATTTGAATCCCTTGCAGATAAAGATCTGCCTAGTCTATAAAATTTGCACTTGTATTTACTACGGAAAAAGCGCAAACACTGACTGGGAGCAGAGACTTGAAACTTTTCTTTTTCCTCCCTTATTTAGCACAAATTAGGGATATTGATTGCATTTGAATAAACCTTTTCCGTATATTTTCAGTTGTTTCACTTTGGACAGCCATTTACTCAGCATGCAGAAGAGAGAGTTTTCTCTTTAGGACAGTGGGCAAGCTGTATCTCAGGGATGTGAAACTGCTGTGTTCAAGTCTGGTTGCTACACTATTACACATTAGTATGAGAGCAAGCACGCACTCTAGCATTTTTTGTGCCTGTTGCCCATCTCCCTTAGTTTTAAACCTAAAACCTCTTCTTGGATCTAAAAAATATTTATCGAGAGAAAGCCCACTACTTCCTAGAGAGGATGAGTCTTGCCAAATACTTGTTAAAATTATAAGAAAGGTCTGCTGGGAGAATGCCTTAGGAGCTTTCATTTGCAATATAATTCTTGTTTTCTTTACATGAAAAAGAAATATATTTTACAAGGAAGCTGAGCATGCTCTCTCTTCTTTTGCACTAGTTGCAGAACCAAGACTGTGAGAATGGTAGCTGTGTCTTTTTTCAATTTTGTGGTTATTTCCAGTCATGTTTTCTGTTGTGGTCTACTATGGAAAAATAATAAAGTACAACAACAAAAAAGTCCTTCACTTTAATGTGGTTACAATGGTTTCCTTTGCAGATTAGCTTCCTTTTAAGTGTGGTCTCCATGCAGAACATCAACAAATAGTATAAAGATTTATTGCATATTCAGCTCAGCAAAACAATGCATTTTCTCCATTAGATATAATTCTCTTTTTTTTGAATGTAAGCCAGACATGTTTGCTTTTTTTGCTTGGGTAATCAGAATGTTAAGACTGAAGAAATATGGTAGTAATTTATTTCTCTCTCTTTCCTGAAAAAAACATGACAAAATGCAATTTCAGCTGGCATATTACAGCATGCTTGAATGAATGCAGAAAAGGTCTAACATGCATTAGCTGGAAACCTATGATTCCTTGCAAGAAAAAGTGGCTGCTTCAGGGCTCATAAGATATTTCTTCAGATTATCTTATTCTTGCATGTCATTGCCACATGTTTGGCAAATGTCTTCCTAGTATTATCAATTCTAACACAATTTGTGCATCTAAGCAAAAGGAATGTGGAAATGTCACTCACATCAAATTAGCTTTGTATATCAAACCACTTTTATTAAAGACATCTAAAATCCATGTTCATATAGGCTGATTTCAATCACTGATGGATTTGTATTTCAACTAAAGTTTGGCCTACAGTGATCAAGGCTGTAAAATTTCAGGGCAAGATAGCAATATAATTCTGTATTAGAACTGGATTTTTTCTCTATCTCATGCCAAATTCACTTTTCTTGAAGAACAGTATCCAGAACATAGCCTAGTGATAGAGTGTAACAACCATAAATAAAAAGAACGGTATTCTGGCCTCTTATTTTACACTGCTCCCATGTCTAACTGAAATATCTTAGTTTCAATTATTCACTTTAAGAATGAACATTTTTGTTTTTAGACACTGCTGTAATACTTTTCCACCTCCATGAAACACAAAAGGAAAAAAAAACAAAAGGTACTGATGAGCTCTAGAATCTATATTCACAAAGATATCACCAGTTTCTCCTCAAAATGTATCTTAGCTTTATTAGAAGAATGTATGCTTTGATATTTGTTAATGTACAATGCAAGCCTTGGAAAGTAAAATTAAAGAAATCTTAGCTTCTGGATCAGTTTATAAGATCAGAGTTCAAAAAAAAAAAAAAAAATCTATAAACTACTTAGACTTGACACTAGACTGCTAAAACTTTGCTAAGATTATAGAGTACCTTTTCCCATCCTGAAATAGAAACCAATGTTTTTTCTTTGTTTTTGATAATCCCACCTTAGGATTCTCTCTCTTTTGAATTAGTAGAAAAAACCAGGATTTTAATCAGCATTTTAGCTAAATATTGTGCACAGAAATATTGCTTAGTTTGTGGTTGAAGTTGTTAAAAGGAAAACTATATTTAAAGATTAAAAAACTGTCATGAAAAATGGAAATCTACTCCTTAATTTGAATTATTTCCTTTTGAAAACTGACTGAAGAAATTTTTCTATTAGCCCTTCCACATTTGCTCCTCTTAAAATTTAGTTTTGGTTTGGTTTTGCACATTCTTTCCCACCATTTCTTTTTCCAATGTGGTTAATATCACAAACATGAAAACTTTTTTTCTGCTTGAGGGAGGAATGGCAGGGGGCCAAAGAGAATGACATCACATTTTTTTTAAAAAAGAGGTTCCTGAAAATTCAGCCTGAGAATCTCTGCCACTCTTCCACATCTCTAAAATATCACTATATTTCTTTTTTCCTCCAGGATATAAACTGCTGTGTAATGCATCAAGATCAATGGATTTTCATTCTTCCAGACTTCATGATAACAGAAATAATAATGACTTATAGGATATGGGTTTTTGTGTATGTTTTGTAATGGCGGTTTTGAAAACTGTCTATAAAATATGGTTCGTACGACCCCTTCCAGAAAAGATGCAATTGAAAGTTCGTAGGCATCAAAGCCAATTAGAGGTCTTAATGGTGAAGACAAGACTTGGACAAATGTATTTAAAAAGTATTGGAAGAAAAAACCATAATTCTTCTTTTAAGAAATGTACCTTGGAGTAGAAAAACATCTCTGTATCTGGGTGTAGATATCCTCAGAGCACTAGGCTGTGTCTTGCTGGTATTAAGTATAAATATATGTAGTTATATTCTTTGGCAAGATTGGGTGTCTATGTCCAGGATGGTAACCATTTTGTTCAAACAAGATGAATTGGTTCCATTAGAAATATATTTCAAAAACCCCCTAACATTTATATTTTGTTCAATTGCTAAATGCTGCTTTATTTTCATACTTAAAAGGATGGCTGACAATTGTACAAGTTTGTACAGCATTCCAGGGATTTCGTTTTTTCCAGTACTCATGGTATCCCAGTTCTTCCCACCACTCCACGTGTGTTATTCGCCTCCAAAGAAGAGGCAGAGCTAGACTTGCACTAGTTGTTTTTAAGCTCATCCAAGAAAATATTTTTTTCCTTAGTAGCAAATAAATCTTTCTTTAATTTTATAATTTCCAATTGGCTTTTTTTTTCTGTAACAGATGTAAGTGGGCTAGTTGCTCTAACATACTCTACACAAAGCCCTGTCTCTGAGGTCAAGAGAAAATACACTGACTTCTGTGTTGATGGACAGTGAATTTCTTCTGATTAGAAAAGTCACAAAAGTTCTGTAATCATCATCCTCATCATCAAGATAGCAATAAATATCTATTGGAGACCAGAATTACTCCAAAAGGTTTAATTTTGCAATATATCTCTATATATTTCATTCATAAGTGTCCAAATTTTGAAAAATTAAGTATGAAGGTTAGCTCACAGAAGTGCTGATCTCATGAATTTTCAATATTAATCGAGTACAAGCATAAATCAAATGTTAAAAAATGTCAGTGTTTTTGTTTACATGATTTTTCCATGTCCTTATTTGTATGATGAAGACTAGATTTTAGAGGTTTGTTATGAGCTGCCAACAAAAGGTCCAGCTGAAAAATTGCATATAGTTTGTAAAACAAAGAACTTTTCCACAAGAGTCTGTGAGGAAGCTTCTTATTAATCTTTCTTGCACAGATACTAAAACCACAATGGGGTATTATATGTTCTTGATGCTCATTTACTCCATGCTGTGTATTTTTCTTTTAAACATTTCAGACCAAAACTATCGACATTCAGATTCATTCAGGGTTGGCAACATAGTTGTCCAAGTGGTCTACGGAGAAAGAGAACTTGCAGTGCTTTTGGTGCATTTCTTCTTACAATTCAAAGATGTTAAAATTATAGGGGCAAATGTATTCATTCTTACAAGTATATTCTACATGTGATTTGAATGAGTTTACATTGCCGTGAAGGAAGTGTCTTGCAACAAGGAATCACTATATAGCAAGGTGGAACTCGTAACTGCTACTGTTGTGCAACAGCAATGAAAGTATGTTTTATAAATATGCTCTGTGAAATAGCATTGGAAGTGTGACTGCTCTCTTCTCTTAACAAAATGCCTTAGAAAAACATTAAGTATTTTATACAAATCTTCTAGATGTTAAGAACGTCCTTTTTCTTTTCTTTCTTTTTTTTTTTTTTGGCCTTGGAAACAGTTACTTACTCCCTGTATTTATGTAGAAATTAATAAAGCAGCTAGGAGATTAAATACAGCATAATTGACTTGTCTGTAACAGAAAATATGCATTATGTGTATTAAATATTGTGTACTTCAGTTGAAAAAACTACATGAAAGATTTGCAGTGTAATTAATAATAAGTATTTTCTTAAATGCTATTGGTTAGACTTTATATTTCTGTAAGGCTTTTTTTCCCGTGGTTCTCACTAGGTTTAGAATTCTGCCTCTAAATGTGTGCCTTCACTTTCTAGCACTGGACAGATAAACATTGATTTGATCAGAAGAGCATTTTCTTGTTGTCATGACAACCAAGTTTCACACTTTACCTGAAGAAGGGTAGGCAGAAATGAACTGTTTTAAATTTCACACAAATTATCTCTGTTTTTCATTTATGACAGGTTACTGAAAACATAGGGCACCCCAGATACACACTGTTGGGATTTTAGTGAGAAAATTGGGAAGAAATGTTTATTTGGAGCACTTACAGAGTTTAGCAATGCTTCACAACCAACATGAAAATGCAGCAATATGGCACTGAGTTTTAATTCTCCCTTCTGGAGTCTGAAGGAGCTGAGTGCATGAACAAGAATTCCCTGAGTTATTATGATCAGTCTGTGGTACTAAATATAGTAATAGTATTGAGTGCCTTTGGAGGAGAAACACTGTTCAGACACTCAGGGCCAACTTTGCCTGGCCTTCTTCAATCTAGGCCAACTTCACTTGTGGTCCCTACAGGGATGAGGGATTAAGTGTCCGGGATTCAGAAGACTTATTCCTGAGTCAGTCTTGAGCACAAGGGGAGGAAAGGGCTAAATTAATGACATTTTCAAAATTTTTTTCTTTTTTTTTTTTAAGGATCCACAGCATATGGCAGTTATGTACTCAGTTTCTGTTCAGTAGGTATTTGGGCCTATAACTCTTTGAAACTTTTTTGAGAACACAGAATTACATTAATAAGAAAAAGGATGGCTTCTTGCAGTTGTCTAAACTTGTTTCCCTTCTGTAATCACAATTTTTCTAGGAACTTTTGCTGCCATAAGACTCAGCCACAGTTACTCCACGTCCAAAGATTTCACTATATTCATGGACTAAAATATGTATCTTGATCTTATATGTGATTCTGAAAATAATTCTCATCTGCAGTCATTGGTTGATCTAAGTTAATTAGTTTTATTTATTTATGTTTTAAAAATTACCATAACAAAAGGAACCCTTCCAGCATTCCTAGCTTGATACCATTTAAGGTACAATTGTATTGCTAGACAGAAAATTACTATTTCAATTGAACTGTAGCAATTAATACTGTGATATCACCTGTAGAATTGCTGTGTTTCAAAAACATTATTTCAACATGCTCAGCTGTTAAAATTAGGTGTATACAGAGGACAATCCTTTCTACTGACATACTTTTTCAAACAAACCTTTTCTCTGACATCAGCTGTTGGATACTGATCTAAGTGAGACAAAAATTTCAGGAAAGCAGAGTCTCCTCATCTTTGTAGAGCACAGCTTTGTAAACTGAAATTAAGTAGTATTTATGCATGTACATGCACTACTTTATATGTTTTCCAGATTCCCTAAGCTTTGTTAATTGAGAGTATTGGTAGTTACACTGATATCTGGAATGAATAATATTCCTATTCCTTTGGATTGCAATACAGCAGAGTAAAACCTAGCAAACTTGATCAAAGTGGTCCTTAAATCCACATCTCACAACCACTTTATTCCTAGTCTAAGGCTGTCCTGTTGGTAAGAGATTGATATTTGCCTGGTGTAGAACAAGGTCCCTAACTTTGTAGGTGGAAAGCTATACTATTATATTAGTTATTTTTTGTTCATTACCATTTATGTGTAGTCTCATAAAAAGATTTGTATTAGTATGGACCCATAGAATCTGAACATTTCTCTCCTAAGAACTTCTAGTTCTGTGTTAAATTTACTATCCAAAACTAAATTTGATGAAGTTTCCTTCAGCAACCTTTCAGAAAAATGAAAATTCCAGGAAACTCTCCTTAGCTTAGAAAATGACAAAGAATTAAGGCACTTTAACTTTTGAGAACTCATGTAGGTATATTAAGATTGCTTATCCTTTCCTCCCCTTTTCTCCTTTTTCCTGCAGAAGGCACCTGCTCTCTGAAAATCAGGCAGTTGTGCTTAAATAACTGTGCTCAAAAGCAGTAGTAACTTTTGAAAGCCCTGTTGGTTTGCTGGAGTTTGTTTTGTTTGGGGTTTTTTAACAGTAAAATGTTCATTATCCATCTGTTTACACATAAATGAGTAAAAGTTACCAATTACTCAGTACTCAAAGTGTGCTGTATATATGGTGTATTATTACAAGGTTAGCATTCTGAAGTTTCTTCCTACTCTTTTTATAGATCTGGATATCTTCTTTTTTTATTCTTATTTTCTTAACCAAAGATCTTTGTTCTGCTCTATTGCTACAAAATTATCAACAACGGTCTGTGGCCTGGATCTATCTTCCTTCTGGTTTTTACATATGAAACACTGGACAGAGAAGTGTTTAAAACATTTTTATGCTTATGTTCATTACCACTGTGGTGGTGTTTCTGTAAATCTGCAGGTAATTTTAAGTTCATAGTAAGGTTCTGTGTGCACTCTGCACTTTCTTGTTTGTTTAGGGTATGAAATACCACAGTGGGACTTTCTGAGTGTTTCTTATCAGTGTGAATTGAGGTTCTTATACCTGTAAGTATAATTTTGATTGTCACAGAAATATGAGAAACAAATTCTGCAAGCGCTGGCATTTTCTGTTAAAGAAGCCAATGAGCTTCCACAAAAGTAAAGTAATTTAACACAGCTTATAGGGCAATTTAATTATGAATCAAACAAACAAAAAAAAATATGTCTCTGTGAATAGATCTCCGTATCTATCTTTGGTAAGTCATTCATTCTTTCTCTCTCTCTCCTTTTTT
>VZTA01027939.1:60947-81304 GCA_013398855.1 Mohoua ochrocephala | reverse complement strand
TTTTTTTTTCTTAGAGGGAGGGATGGACCAGTGAAGTAAAAAGGGAAGATTTCATGTTAGGGCATTTTGGAAAGAGAAGTCTCAACTTTCCCTGTCCTGATAGACCTGTTTAACAAACTTAGTGCATCAATACATAAAACGGGTTATAAAAGAGATCAGGAAAGAGTTTTTAGTAGGAACAGGACAAGGGGAATATTGTGATAGGAAAATGATAATGGTTTTAAACTAATAGAGGGTAGTTTCAAAGTACATAAGAGCCAGCAATTTTTTTATGAGAGTGGTGAAACACTTGAACAGGTGCCCCAGAGAGGTAGTAGATGTTCCATCCCTGTACATTTGAAGTCAGACTGGACAGGGCAACCTGGTACAGTGGTAGCTGTCCCTACCATTTCAGGGCCTTGGACTCTAAAGATCCTTTCCAACTCAAACTGTTCTTTGATTCTATGGTATCATATGAAAAGACCTCAAATTTTCCTTTGCCTTGTCAGCAGGTCTCATATAGCCCTATTATATGAAGTAGGACTCTGTGGTCTACAAGTTTTGTGACAGTATTTGTGTTCTTGATGATAGTGTACAAGCTAAAACCCAAGCAAACTCAACCTCTCACTTTGCGATTTGCCATTAAACTCAGTGCTTGAGTATGCACATCATCTTTTGGAGAAAACGCTATTTTGTTTGTAAGCTAAACAACTTAGATTGCTATGTCTTCCCTAGGCAATTAATGAGACACCCTGATGCCGTATTTATTGTGTTGTTTTCATACAGTAATTGAATGAAAATTGATTACTACATCAGGAAATGAATCATAGGCTAAAGTTCTTGCGGGACAGGATGTTTTATCAATTTCAGTCCTCTGACAGTTTGTGTATTTTCAGACTCAGAATAAAGATTCAGTTAATATATAAAAGAATTAATATTAGAAGTTTTTTGCATATGCATTACCACTTTCCTATTTTTGTTTTTATACACCTGGAATTACTGTTGGCAAAAATATCAAGAATAAGTGGGAAAAACTTGAAAGGAGATCAAGATTACAAAAGCTTAGAAAAATAAATAATCAACTACATATACGAGGTAGAGAACGATTACAGCTGCAAGTATATAATCACGCTTGTATGACTGCCTCTGGGAGTACCTACTGGTACACTGTTCACACAGTGGGCTGTACTTTTCATGTCTTTCATAGGCTGCTTATATTCTACTTTGTGCCACTTAGTTCCATAGATGAATTTTTACTGATGGTTAACATCTTGTCTTTCACCAAATCGCATGTTTTTCAAAATTTCTTTCCCATGTATTTTTCACATACAAACCATTGTCAATAGTTATTTTCATTTATTAAATTTATTCCTCCAAATTTTCTAACATACCTTTAGGGCTCCTGTGGAAGTGTTTCTTTACTACATTAATTCCAGAATCACATCTTAGATTGCAGCCTCCTTCTAGTTGTGAAACACACCTGCACAGCGGGCTTTTCTATGACACGAGATTTTGCCTTGACTAATCACTCTGAATATTTCTTTTTATTCTTTTTATTTTCTAATATTGTCATTGTGAATGCACTCACTCAGCCTCAACACTGGAAATCTCCACAGTTAGATCTGTTAAGTGTGGTTTATTGAACTTTGGCGGTGGGTTTGTTTTTTTTCTAACAGAGTACTGATGTGAGTATATGAACTTTTTGAAGTTAAATTCAGACATGCTGCCTTTATTTTTCCACTTTATCCTTAATATCCTTTATCCTTAATATTAAGAGGTAACAGGGTTTACATTTTGTACAGTGTTTTGAGTGAGTAACATAGTTCAAATGGGTAGAAATGTGTGCCTGGAAGTTATTCCCCTATTAAAAAAACTGATTTTGAAAAGGAAAGCTAGCTTATAATGCTGCTTTACCATACTGACAAAGCTTTCTACTTGTCAAATGCCCTTCATTAAGATGGCCAACTGTTTCTCTGCTTTGGATATAGTCCATTTTTGAGACTTTTTCAGCTGACTAACAGGAACAGGAAAAGGCAATCTTATTCTTGCTAACCTATTGCGAATAGGTGTTCAGGTTTGTGTAGAAGAAACACAGCATTTTTGATTTTGTGATGATGCCTTGCTTGATTTAGGAAGGAGAAAACTGAATCCAATCTCTTTTACTACATTATGTGATAGCATGGAGAATTCCCTGACGTCAGAGTGATAAAGCACCTTTTTACAAGAATTTTCTTTTTTTATATAACCTTATGGTATCCTGCATAAATTGTGTTTCATCAGGACCATTCCTTTAGAACATTTTCTGCAATTTATTAAATAACATTCTTAGGTGTTTTTTTAGTGAGAAGGAGAGAAATTTTAAGACTGCTTTTGACAGCAGTTGTCATGTACATACAACTGCATTAGAGCATACTAGGAATGTTTATTTGTATCTTTATTTCTGTTTTATGTTTTTTATTACCTTGTTCTGCATCTGTAGGAAATTGAAAGTCAATCAAGAAATATTAATTCATTTGAGAGTTTGTGGCTGTAGGTGCCATATAGATCCCACTACGGAAAGTGAGCAGAATCACAGCAATCATCCTAAAATCTAATTGGAAAAAATATTTCTAAGTATATTCAGCATATTCAATTTGAATAAGAAGTAATGGACACAAGTTGGAACATAGGAAATTCTGAGTAGATATGAGGAAACAAATGAGAGTGGTTCAATACCGTTACAGATTGCCTAGAGAGCACATGGGATTTCCAGCCCTGGTAAAGTTCAGGTCTGGACTAGATACTGGAATATTCTGATTTAATTAAACCTGCTGTGAGTGTGAGGTTGAACTACCTGACCTCTCGAGATTACTTCCAGCAAAAATTACTTCAATGCAGCTGATCTTAGAAGCCAAACAGATACATTTCTTTTACTCATAAACTTGATAGTTTTCTTTTCAGTACAGTACTTTAGTTTTGAGGTTAATAGTTTGAGGCATGCATTAATATTTAAGTGTTTTTGCTCTAGCAATTCATTTAGCAATTACGACAACTAAAAAAAGTGCAGACACTATGCACAGGAAGACTCCCTTCCCTGTGCACAGGAAAACTGCCCATAGGGTGAGTTGCATCACTTTTTTATATGACTATGCTATACACCTGTTTATTTATGCTTCTTTTGCATGCTATGAGGCAAGCTTCAAAACAGTTCGTGTGAAAAGAAAATAAGAGGAAATGCTATCCCCGTTGGGAAGATGAACCAGAAAGAGATCAAACAAAAATCTGTGAAAAGCAGACAGCTTGTTTGATATGTAGACTAAGAAGTTGAAAACAAGAAATTCTTTCCCTTGAGAAAGATGGGAAATTTACAGGATAGGATCTCAGCTAAACCTAAATTTTGGGAAAAAATTTAACAGCTTGAATTTTATTTTTTTTTATAATAAAAGGTATTATTAATATATCCCCTCTTTATGTCCCTGGAAAGAGAAAGAAATGCTACTAGAGGAAGGAAGAAAGTAATGCATTTGTTTTAAGTATTCAGCTAAAAAAAAAAAAAAAGATAGTTTTCACAGACCACTGCAATTTTTGCTGTTGATTTCAGGAGCTATTAATCAGGAGTATTTGTCTGGAAGGGAAGGAACAAGATGCAGATCACTAAAGACAATTGCAAGTACTGAATTTAAACGGCAATTAACCACTGCCCAAATGTATGAATTACACTTTAGAAAAAGCTAAAGTACTTGTTAAGAATCTTACAGGTAGAAAATGGGAAAGACCCTTTCTGTTGATAACCTAGGGGTGAGGATATGCTTATGCTTCCACAGATTCCGGTACCTGCAAGAGTTATCCGACCAGCCTTGGCTACTCTGGCTTCACAATCGGCTCGTGGGGAAGATAACTCTTGTGAAGTCATGTTCTTAACTGATGTTAATAAAGTTCTTTGGCAGTTTTGTAGGTATTTTAGGGAAACCCTCCCAGTCAAGGCTCTGGTTCTAGCCAAGCCCAAGCCTTGACTGATAGGGGATCAGATCCAGGTGTTTCTGCACTAAAAATGTAATGAAGTCATGCTGACTTGCCAATTCAGTCTTACAAAAACTGGACCTCCTTTCAAGGTAAACTTGGAAGCCCTGCCTAGGAAAGGCTTTCCAGGTCCTCACTGTGAAATGGGGCTGCCCAGCATCTGCAGACCCTGGGTGATGGTAAAGTTTTTAGACAATTTTAAGTTGTTTCTCAAAGTTCTGTCTCTTTAATCACTGCCTCCATTCATGGGAAAGAGATGTGTATTGTTACCAGTTATTGCATGTTTTGATCTCGTTTGGTTTGGGTGGTGGGTCAAACATGTTCTAATGTTAGGAGTGTTTTGTTTCATGATTCTCGTTTGTATTAAACAAAAAAGAGGGAATTGTGGGAAGAGATAGCATGGAATTGAACTGCGGGCTGTGGGATGTGCCTGCAGAATGCCATGACAGGACAGAGAAGCTTGTCTCTGCCTGACCTTGGGGGGAGGAGATGCCACAGGGCAGAGCCCTGTGGAGAGGAGCCTGCTGGAAGCTGCCAGATGGGTGGACAGCATCTGATTACCCCCATATTAGGACATTATGAAAGTGTGTTACTGACATGGCAATGTATGATAGGTTGCTTAGCGAAAAATACCATATAAGGAAATAGTGGGTCTTGAAGAAGTGTATAAAACCAGCTCATTTCTCTGAATAAATGTCTCCAATTCCTACTGGTTTGAGTCTGTGCCTTAGTCATTATGTCAAGATGTGATGGCAGCAGCTTGAGGAAATATAAAGAGGGGAATAGAGCAATAGCCTGTCATACCAGGACACTTAACTCCATTTTACTGGGTACAGCAGTGAGGCACTTAAAACAAGACTATGGCAGCAAGCAATGATTTAATCCTCTGCCTTGGCCTTTTCCCTAAGCTCTCCTCTTTCTTCTTTGCCTTGAAAAGGGGGGGGGTATGGGGAGGGGGTGGGGGTGTGTGTGGAATTAGGAGACTCAACTAGTTTACAAAGGAAAGGAGATGTCAATGTCTGATGGAAGACTGACTTGTTTCTTCATTTAGGCAAGTTAGTCACTCTGTGAATAAAGTCGTAAGGGATTACTTTTAGCTTACAGGTGTCACTCAGTGCTTGACAATGTGTTGATACATTCAGATGGTCGTAACCAGTGCTTCCTGGATTGACCAAGTCTCCTTTCTTAAAGTGATATGATTTAGCCTGATTCTGCATCTGAATTAGTACTATGCCCTATTTTGCTGCAAAATATGTTTATGAACCACGGGATGGCAAAAGAAGATTTGTATTTTTTCCTTTTTCTGCAGTAAAAAACAACCCAATTTTCATCTTGGTTATAGGCTGCCATATAGAACTGATTTATGATTTATGAATTGTGTTGCACAAAGCAGTTTATCCACATGGGTTCTAATTTATATAGATATTCAAATACAGTCTCATGGAAATTATTAAAATTTTCAGTGATTTGAAGAGTGAAGGCAATGAATTTAAGAAATTTCTTCCTTTTGATTTTCGGTTGTGTAACACATGTATTAGAAGAGGAAGATGGAATTTATTTATTCTTACCTCTAAATTGGAGACATACACGTTTGATGGATGGACTGTCAGATAGATAAGGAATTGGGTGAATGATTATATCCAAAAAGTTACACTCAATGACTGAATGTCCGAGGAGAAACCAGTAATTAAGAGCCTGTCCTTGGATCAGTACTACTTAATATCTTTGTCAATGACACAGGCAATGGGATTGAGTGCACACTCAGCTAGGTTTGGACCACATCACACTGAATGATGTGGTTGATGTGCTTGTGAGAAGGGATGCCACCAAGAGGGACTTTTAAGACTTGAGGAATGGGGACATGTGAACCTCATGAACTTCAACAAGTCCAAACACAGAGCCTTGCACCTTGGGACAATCCCCAACATCAACACAGACAGGGTGATGAATGAATTCATAGTATCCCTGCAGAAGAGGACTTGGAGGTAGCGGTGGATGAAAAATTTTGCATGAGCCAGCAATATGTACTTGCAGCCCAGAAAGCAAATTGCATCCATAAAAAAAGTGTAGCCCATAGATCAAGGGAGGTGATTGTTCACCTGTACTCTGTTCCCACTCCATACTGGAAATGCTCAAGGTCAGGCTGGATGGTGCTTTGAGCAAACTGATCTATTGAAGGATTTCCATGTCCATGGTGAGAGTTTGGATGAGATCATCTAAAGATCCCATGCAACCCAAACCATTCTATGATTCTACAAGACTGGTTAATGGTTAAATCTTTCTTGGCAGTTGTGGACCTCTTGGTGAGCAAAGATCAAAGTGAAACAAAAACTTGTTTGTTTCAGCTTTTTTTTTTCCAATATGTGTAAAGACATATTATTATAGAAGGGGAAAAACAAGATGCCTTATTTATTTTTATTTCAGATACATAGAATATTTTGGAAATAAGCATCATTCAAGAAACAGAGTGTTATAAGTAAACATATACTTAGAAGCATTGATCTGGGTAAATTTAGCAACACAGCCAGAGAAGAATCCTTTGTTTTGCAAAGGATTTCAATGTAACTTAGTCAGAAATGAAAGAATTTCAGCTCTACAACAAGGCTTTTGCTGTTATCCTGACCCTCTCATATTCACGGTTTCATTGTTGATGCTACCCAAGATAGTGAAACTAAAGTCGAATCGGGTATGTCTCTGTGTCAGACAATTATGTCTCTACTTTCTGCACAGGTGGAAATCTTTGCCAGTTCTTCCCTTTTGTGCTGGTTTGAAGGTAAACCAGTGGGAGAAATTAACTCCACACAAATACCTTGCAAGAGATTTCAAGTCAGAGAAACACTTTAATAGGAAAATTACAATAAAGGCAATAGTACAGAAACACTGGCTTAAACCGGCAAAGTCGGGGTACAACCTGATACTCTGTTGGTCAGGGTGGTGGTAGCAGTCCTGTTGGCGTGATGGATGTGGTCTTATTGGATATGGTGGTCCTGTGGAAAGGTTTGGTCCTTCTCAGGAGGTCCAGTGGTGGTGGTTGAGAGCTCTTGTCCTCTGGGTGTCCAGTGGTGGTTTCATGCTGTCCCCAGCCCCAGATTATATGCAGGCAGGACTGTTTGGTACCTCCCCCAGGGTGGGGAATTTCACAATAGGATGATGTAATTCTATGAGTCATTCTTGGGAGTCCTTAATGGCCCATTGGCAGAGATGACCCCCTCAGGGTGGATGGTGCTGCTTGTCTCAGTTTAGAGAAAAGTTTAGGAGAAAACCACTCTAGAATGAGTGTTTCCTCTAAAGTAAAGGGTTTCAGCAATCTCTTCCCACTGATAAGAAATGAATATTAGTGGATGAAAGTGAAAAAACCCAACAGTTTATTGACAAACAGAATGCCCGCACGGCACAGAAAAAAAATGACTAATGCAAGATATTGAATTGTCAGAATCTAACCCCTCCCCACCAGAACAATAAAACCCCTGAAATGCCAGAGAAAGAAAAAAACAACAGCCTCCCATGTGGCTGAGAGAAACGAAATGGCACCAGCTTTTGCCTCAGGGAAGAAAAAAACCCAAAAGTTTCACACAGCAGCTTGGGCAAAACCAGATGGGAACCTGGTGAATCTGCAATGTTGGTCTCCTCTTCACAGCAGATGAAGCTGGTGGGTTTTGGTGTCCTTTCTCTTGTTGGTTTGGCCTTTCCAAGGTCTGGGGCTGGGATGGAACAGCCCCTCAGCTCACCACCAGTCCCCAGCTGATTTGTCTCCCATCGATTGTTCTCTCTGAGAAACCAAATCGAACAGTTCAGGAAAAAAAAACCACCGAAGGATTGCTGTTGCAGTCTCCAAGGCCAGGGAAAGGAAAAAAACTTCTTGCCTAAGCTAACAAAAAACCAAGCTAGCTAAGCAAAAAGTAAAAGCAGTCCCCATGGCACCACAGACACCTGAGAGTGAGCCCAAAAAAAAAAAAAAGCCCGCACAAGAACTCCAAGGCTCCTCCCTCCCCCAAACCCACTTTAAAGCTACAGCAACCATTTCTGGGCATAGAGCAGACAATCAGGGAATAGAGTGTCATCATAAAATCACCCCAAGACATGGCTGCTTCCCCGGAGGGAGTTATCGTGGTTGAGTCATGGCAAAGATAAAGAAACACTGCTCCACCCATCTTAACAGTTAATCAGAAGGTAATGTAGACGGTGGTGGAATACATACTTTGGTTACACTCAGGACACCTATACCAAACGAGGACCAAAATACAAACTCAGAGCTTAACCAGAAAAACAAAACTTTTGAAGTGGAAATGAAAATGGTTTGAATCTTCTGAGTAAACATGAAAGTTAGAAAAACCCTTATTTTCTGTTCTGGCCTATGAATTGCTCTCAAAGAAAGCTTTTAGCCATTAACATAAATTTACATTCTTTTCAGCATCATTTCTTTTTATTTAGTT
Organism: Mohoua ochrocephala; assembly: GCA_013398855.1. Taxonomy (NCBI): domain Eukaryota; kingdom Metazoa; phylum Chordata; class Aves; order Passeriformes; family Acanthizidae; genus Mohoua; species Mohoua ochrocephala. The sequence continues at coordinate 72,893 of VZTA01027939.1, read as the reverse complement.
CTCTTTTTCTAATTCTCAGCTGATTCTCAGCTCTATCAGTCTTTTTCCCGTACATGTCTTAACACTGTCTGAAAAGGTTATGGTCCCAGAATCAGTGAGATGTTGAAAGCTTCCACTGTGTTTGTAGCAAGAGTGGGAAATACTCCTTTTTATTCTATGCAGTTCTCTGCAAATGGGATTAGTATATTAGGAAATTCTGGATAAGGGCATTATGTAGGCATGATCTTTGGCCATTAGACGTTAAAGGCTGAAGTACATCTGTCCGAGGACATCGAGGGTAATGAAAAAAGGTATGTTGGCAATAAAAAAAAGGCTAAGGAAAATGTGGGTCCTCTCAGAAAGGATATGGGAGACCTGGTTATCCAGGACATGGAGAAGACTGAGGTACTCACTGACTTTTTTGCATCAGTCTTCACCAGCAAGTGCTTCAGTCATGCTGCAGAAGGAAAAGAGAGAAACTGGGAGAATGAAGGGCCTCCCACTCTAGGAGAAGATCAGGTTCAAAAACATCTAGGGAACCTGAAAGTGCACAGGTCCATTGAATCCGATGAGATTCATCCACAGTTCCTGAGGAACAGTCCAAGAATGTGGCTAAGCCACAATCCATCACATTTGAGAAGCTGTAGCATTCCATTGAAGTTCCCACTGACTGGAAAAAAAGGAAACATAACTCCTATTTTTAAAGAGGAAAATAAGGGAAACCCAGGGAACTACAGAGCAGTGTAGTTTGCCAGTGCCTGGCAAAATCATAGAGCAGATCCTCCTGGAAACTATGCTGAGGCACATGAAAAATAAGAAGGTGATTTGCAACAGCCAACATGGCTTGATTAAAGGTAAATAGTGTCTAATAAATATGGTGGCCTTCTGCTGTGGTTGCAGCTGTGGTGGAGGAGGAAAGAGCAATTGACATAATCTCCCTGGACTTGTACAAGGCATTTGACATTGTCCCTCACAACATCCTTGTCTCTAAACTGAAGAGACATGGATTTGATGGATGGATCACTTGGTGGGTAAGTGATTGGCTGGATGGTCACACTCAAAGAGGTGTGCTCAATGGCTGGATGTCCAAGTGGAGACCAGTGACAAGTGGCATTCCTCAGTGGTCAGTATTGGGACTGGAGGTGTTTAACATCTTTGTCAGTGACATGGACAGTGGGATTGAGTGCACACTCAGCAAGTTGGTCAATGATGCCAAACTGTGTGGTGCAGTCGACACACTGGAGGAAAGGTATGCCATCCAGAGGGACCTGGATTAGGGCTGGGCAGACGTGAGAGGTTGGCCTGTGTGAACCTCACGGAGCTCAACAAGGCCAAATCCAAGGTCCTCTGCCTGGGTCAGGGAAATCTCAAGCACAAGTACAAGCTGGATGGAGAATGGATTGAGAGCAGCCCTGGGGAGAAGGACTTGGGAGTGCTGGTGGATGAGAAGCTCAACTTGTCTTAACGATGTGTGCCTAGAGCCCAGAAAGCCAACCATATCCTGGGCTGCATCAAAAGAAGCGTCATCAGCAAGATGAAGGAGGGGGTTCTTACCCTCTACTCTGCTCTTGTAAGACCCCATCTGGAATACTGGGTCCTGTTCCAGGGCCTCCCGACACAAGAAAGATGTAAATCTTTTGAAGTGAGTCCAGAGGAGGCTATGAAGATGATCAGAGGGCTGAAATACCTCCACTCTGAGGAAAGTCTAGGAGAGTTGGTGTTGTTCATCCTGGAGAGGAGAAAGCTTTGGGGAGAATGTAAAACAGCCTTCCAGTACCTAAAGGAGGCCAACAAGAAGGCTGGAAAGGGACTGTTTGCAAGGACGTGAAGTGAGTGATAGGACAAATTGGAAAGGCTTTAAGCTGAAAGAGGGTAGATTTAATTAGATATTAGTGAGAAATTCTTTACTTTGAGGGTGGCGAAGCACTCGAACAGGTTGCCCAGAGAAGCTGTGGATGCCCCATTCCAAGAAGCATTCAAAACCAGGTTGGATAGGGTTTGAGCAAGCTGGTCTAGTGGGTGGCATCTCTGTCCATGCAGGGGGTTTGGAAGTACACGATCTTTAAGGTCCTTTTCAACCCAAAGCATTCTATCATGCTATGATTCTATGAAGTGAGAAAAGGAGGAATTATTCTGTAGTCCAGTTGCCACAAGCACACACTTTTTTTATTCATTCCATAAAAAAGACAGAAGGGGACAGGGCTGCATCTTATTTTCCCACCTCATCAGATTCATGAAGGCAAAGAAGTCAACAATCAGAGAGCACAAGTAAACTAATGTGATCAGGGAGGTGGGCTGTTGAAAAGGCCAAGCAAATTCAAACCTAGTGGCCCTGCAATCCACTCTTCATTAGCCAGTGAAAGTAACTAGTTTGAACAGTCCTTTTTTCGCTGTGTATACTTATAGGAGTCAAATCTGTGGCTTCGCTACTTAAAGCAGCCATAATGTTGTGGCTGCATCCAAAATAGAGGTGTCAGTTTGAGAGAGTAAGTTTTGTAGGTTGAGTGTAATATCTTTATTTAAATCAGCTTTCATCCAGTCTTTTAGCATGTTTTTATTGTGCCCGTAATTATTAGCATGTATAGAATTCTTTTTCCCTTCAAGCATTAGAACTGAAACAGAGATGAAAATACTGTGTGGAAAAATATGTTGCTCTTCATAATAAATTGAGATAATTCTGGTGGTGGTGACATGATTTCATATACACAGTTTCACCATTGAGTTAATAGTGGCAAGCGTGTTCTTTTTGTATATTTTTGCATGTGGTTTATTCTAAGCTCAGTGTGTCAATGGGATGAGTATCTAAACTACAGCTGGCCCAGTGCGTACTATTTTTCTTCCCCAAACGTTAAGCTTCTGCCCAAAGGAACTATGCACTGTATTTTCATGTATTATTATGTAAAGTTAGAAGAATGTTTTGATTGGTTCTATCCAACAAATTGTCCATAATGATCCTGTCCCCCATGCCAAAAAAAAAAAAAAAAGTTGTTGTAAAACAATGCGCAGCATCATCCCTTGCTGTCTCTTCTGAAGGTTTTAATGCTCTTCCGAAGATCAGAAGATCAGAATATCTCAGGAAGGTCATTAACCTCTAGGTCTATCCTCACTTGGTAAACCAGCGTTTTTCAATATAATGCGGATTCTCTGTGCAATCACTCAAGGTAAACATTTCTTTACCAAAATCAGCATTATCACCATGTGTGTCATCAGTCAATACAGCAAAATCTGATACTGGCACAACATTCGTACCTACTTTTGCCAGTACTGTGGGTTTACATGATTGTGACTCAGGCTCACCTAGGGACTTTCACCACAAATTCAGTAAGCTCTTTCTCTAAAACACTTCTTAGTATTGTAGAAACTTCCATCCTTAAATTCTACTGTAAGATCATAGTAAAGGCAAGCTGACTAGAACAATGAATGTAAACCACAGAAGTGCATAAGTCAGAGCATAGCTGATATAATAAGGTTTGTTCTGCATCACTCTGCACTGACTGATAGTGAGCTAACACCACATAAAATGATACAGAGACAACTATTAAGCCTTGAAAATGTCTGGGAAGATTTATCTTACATTATTTAAGACCACTTTGGAGGTTTTGATAGTCTCTTTGGAGGTTTCAATAGGTCTAGAATTTCTAGTCCTCCTGAGTTTCTCCATGAATGCTAGAGGGTAAGCTGCTATTAAAAGAAGCAAACCAGGGTTTGCATGCATTTGTATGTACAAATGAAATACTGCACTAGTGTCCTAGGCTGTTTATCAAAGGCCGCAAAAATTCATTACAAATTGAGTGTTATGAAAACACTCCCCTGACATAAAATCAAGGGTTCATTTCAATTACCTCTAGTATGCAGGTTTTAAAACAACAGTTAAACAGAACTGTAGAAGAGTAAAGTCAAATAATGTGGAACTAGAAGAGAAAAAAATGCATGTCCTCGCTTAACTTCCAACCTGTTTCAACAATTACCTGATTTGAAATCAGTGGCTAATATCTACTTAATGGTAAATACAGCTTTTTACCTGAGAACAAGTTTATTAATGTGGACATCAGGCTAGTTTAAAGATATAACCCTCTTACTGAAATGAAAATGTAATTTTCTTTTAAGTGTTACAACTTCAAGATCTGAACTCAAGAAATGTGGAACTGGTCAATAAGACTCTTGGGCATATTGAACTTTTTTGAACCAGAATTACTGCATTGTCTAGGTGTCTAGTGCGCTGTGGGCTGTCTCTCATCCAGTAATTTTTAACTGATGAGCTTTCTAAGTCCTATATTCTATCTGTGAGACTGGAAATTTCAATGAATACTGTTATTTTTTAAAAATACTATTTGTTTGTGCACACTAGCTATGATTCACATAGAGAAAAATCTTAAGGATGCCAGAAATTTCAAAGTACACAGACTTAGCACAGAAGTTAAGTGAGTTTTAAGCCTAAAAACAAAAACCTCTGGCAAAAAATCAATGAAAAATTACAGATTTTCATACCTTCCTTGAAAGTAAGTGAAGATGTCTGGGATTTATGACATTAAAGAACAATAGTTCCTGAGGATTTAACTCAGATTTGTGATGTAAACAACATGAATTTGTATAAAAAACTGCTACTGCTTCCTTTTTTTTTTAAATATTGGGGTTTTTTTGTTATAAGTCACACTTCTGAAACTTTCAGATATCAAAAATTTTCTTAGAAAAGAGACAGAAAATGTTCAATGTTCAGGCAGATTACAGTAAAAATGTTCTTTTATGTTTTCAATGTGTAGAATACAAACCTGGATTTCTTTCCTACTGTGTCTGGAGCTTAGCCACTGAAACTTGCTATAGATTTGCAGATATTTTATGTTATATAAAGTCTTTTGTATGCCTGTCAGCCAGGCAAGAGCTTATCATCTGCTGTTGGAGCATTCTATTTTTGTCTGCTCAGTTGCTGTCTGGAGCTGCTGGCTGAGTTTCCCTGCTATACCCTCAATAAGTGACTACTGATTGTGTGCATGAATGTCTGGCCCTGCAAAATAACAAGAAGGTATGTTTAGAGGGTTTGCAGCCCACCACAGGGTTGTAGTACTTCTATTATTCGAAGTAGCCAAATACAACAGATTTCTTTTCTTTTTTTTTTTAAACTCAGGTGCAAGTGGAAGCTAGTACTGAAACACTGCATGCCAATGCTAGTGAGCTCTATTAACAGACATAGAGCATTTTAAACAGTACGTACTCATCTTGTATTAAGAACTTTTTCATCAAGTGCCAACCTCATAGCAGTTAATCTCTCTGAGAAAAGTGTAAGTAAGGCCAATGGAATCTCAGTTGATTCAGGAAACTGAAGTCGGCAGGAGGCTGGCAAGGTAGAGGTGTCAAATTTTTTTTCTGGTATTAACTTACAGACACTTCTTTACACTATGTAAAACTTACAGGTATCCTAAAAATTACACTATTAAATGCCTTAAGAGGGCACCGATTTTCTCAGAGAAGGTGAAAGACAGAGGAAAGTGTAATGGTTATGCTGTGTTCCCATGAAGGTAAAAAGGAAATAAGCTGTAGGTGATCATCAAGTGGCAGATGACATACTAATGTGTCACTGAAGCAAAAAATCATCCTTTTAGGAAAAACCACCCCAATTTTGAAATTCAGCATCATTATGAAAGCCATTCTGAGAATAAAGGAAAAAACATTTCATCAAAGAACATCTCTTATTACATCCCAGGGTTACGAGAAATGTGTGTCTCATTCAAATACTGTTTATTTTCAGTTAGAAGCATTCGTTATAATTTCAAGATATCCTGTTTCACAGAAATGTTTCTGTCCTTCAATTTTTAAAAATTACAACATCAAAGTAAAAGTTGCGACACTAGGTGACAGAAAAATTTCTTTAGAAAGAAAATAACTTTTCTGAAATTTTGGGGGAAATTTTATGCTGCTGTATAGATTTGTCTTTTGCCTTCAGTCTAGGTTTTTCTTTTAAGATGAGTCCTGCATTTGGATCACTATACATTTAGAAGTATTGTATAAGCATTGCTTACTGTTGAGTATTGTAAATCTCTTGGTTTCACAGGAAATCTTTTGCAGATTTTGCATGTTTGTTTAGACATTAGTTGGCTATCTTGCTTTTCCAGGTATATAATTTCAGAAGTTAGAAGAAGTTTAAAGTCCTTATTTCAAAGTGGGCTTAGACTGATTTGAGAAATATAAGAACAGTAGAGAAAAACAAATGGATTGTTTTTTCCAAAGGGATATTTCTCCTCCCCAGAGTAGCAATCAAAAAGACTCTGTTGCAGATGATCACTGGAAAATGGCCTAAGTACAGAACATAAAAATAACGCTGCTGCAATAGGGTCATTTTTCACATGAGGTTGCAGAACACAGGAGCAAGAACTAGGAGAGGAGTTTTACAGTACGACAGCTTCATTCCATGTATGGATAACATGCTGACTAGGCTTAACTTTTGCCTTTGCAGAAGCTTCAGATATTTGAGCTATAAATTAGAACTATGGGTAAAAATGCTCAGGGCCCCTTTTCTCTATTCAGCTCATTCCAACATAACGTAAAAAAGAGGTCTTATGTTCTTCTCCTTTAAATCTGCTAGTAATTACAAATTCTGTCCCTGCTTTTATTATAAAGTATTGTCCTTACTCCTTATTATACATGCCAAAGTTCTGAGCTGCTTGAGCATGTTTTTTCTTAACTCCTCTACTTCACAAGGGGAGAAAGGATCCATGTTCCAGTATCTTACTGTAAGGGCTGTTTACCTTAAGGATACTCACTTGAGAATGCAGACCATTTTAGACATTTGTATGGATCTCTATCCTAACCTCAGCACTTGATTATACAAAAACAATTACATAAAACGTGTGCTTTAAATATGCTACAATCCTCTTCTTAATGTCTCCTATTCTGTAGAGGTTAAAAGGGTGGGCATCACATGTCATTGGATTCTGAATTGTTACTATTTTTGAAATGATGGCAACTTACTGAGTCATCCAGATTATCTCCCTAACAAGAAAGAGAGATAGGTTGGGGAAACAAGTTTGTTTGTTTCTTTGTTTGTTTGTTTGTTTCTTTCTTTCTTTCTCTCTCTCTCTTTCTTTCTTTCTTTCTTGTGTTGCACTCACTAAACTTTGAACATTATTGTTGATAAACAGCAGTCAGAGAATGACTTCCTTCTTTTTTTAGAAAGACCTGCTTTGATTTGAGGCTTCAGACCTTTCAATATGAAGATGTCAAAAGCAAACAAAAAGTTTTAGTCTGTCTGTTATATTTCCTTAAAAAAAATTAAATTGCAATACTAAAACATCTATTTCATGTGTTAATACCAATAAGTGAAGCCAAGCATAACAGGATCAGCTGGTGTTTACTGACAGCAGTATTTTCACATGATATTAAAAAAACCCAACCTGAACTATTGTCAGCAGTAGGATGTTTTCTACTTCTTGTCTTTGAAAATGGGTTTGTTTGCTTTCTCTGTCATGATGCAACATAGAATGAATGGTTGCTTTTAAGAAGTCAGGAATCATGCAAATCCACTCCCTGGAAAAAATCTCTGCAAAAATATTGTACTGCTTCATACTCATGCCTTTTAGTCTGCCTTTTACTTTGATGTGGAAAAATCACTGTGTTTTAAAAAACCAACTTGACCTGTAAGGCAACCCACCATTTTATGCAGAAATGAGAAAGGCTTTGATTTCTCCCTGATTTAATGTCTTGAAGCCAATAAATGGGACTCAAAAATAAATCAGCACTTGAAATAACATCTCTAACTGCAATTAGCAGACAAGTTATGTAGATGTTTCTGATAGCTCCTATTTTCAATACAATTGAAGCTGTTTATCTACTACCAATGTCAATGAACTGCCTTTCCTTATGCTTGAAGGCAGAGAAGTTGGACAGAAAAAGCATCCCTGTGTTTTATTTACCTGTATATTATTTAGGTAATTTTTAAGAATTTCCTAGTTCTCTTTTCTGTTTTGCATCCTGCTCCATTTGTAGTACTTCTGATGAATTGTGCTCATAAGTTACATGGGACAAATGGGTGACTTTTCTTCTTAGCAAGACTTCTTATGTCTGTTTTTATTACAACAAGAATAAATACTTGGAATCAATGACCTTTTGGTAAGATTTGTTACTTTATATTTGTTAATGTCTTTGCGTTAGAAACAAAATACAAATTATTTTTCTCTCATTTTACATTATTTTATAAGGCAGTGTAATCAGGAAAAAATACAGTAATCACATACTACAGAAATGTCATGGCACTGCAATGTTACTTGCAATATTTTCTCAACCTTTCTTGATATCTCTTAGTTATATATGACTTTAATTTGGAAAAACTCAGGTGGTTTTCTTTGTATAAAGTATTTTTAACTGCCACATCTAGTTTCAGAATTTTTTATATTTATGGTAACTAGAGCTTTGCAAGCATTTTCAATATGACTTAGATAAACTTTTGCTTATATCTAATTAGTAAGTCGCAAGGGAAGAGAAAGGTCACTTTAATACTTTGCTCACTTTTCTAGCTTCATTTTGAAATCAGAGACAAGGAATAACTTTAGTTTTCTGATTATAGGCAGGTCTGGGAGTCACATTGCAGGGTTTCACTTTACTGTCCCTTAAATATATTTTCAAGTGGTTAGGCAATCGTGCTGAAGAACTATTGTGCAATAAAATAACCACCTATATGGAAATTTTGGGAATGATTAGTAGCAACCTTGTGCTGAATTACAGAGAGGCTAAAGAAAGGCCTTCTGAAAACAGTGAAAGAGTTCTCAATTTAGATAGTGTTAAAAATGGTTCCAAGAAGCAGGAAATGGAATGTCAGAGAAATACAAATGAAACTTTCAGTAGTGGATAATCTCCTACAACCAGCCTACAATCTCACTAAACAGCTTTGAAACAGAGTAAACAGAGAAAGAGAGAACAGCTAACCTGTAGAGAAAACCACTCCTCTAACAAAGGTCTGAGTAAAAGGTCTCTGCATTTCATTCAACCTATACTTAAATGACGAGGGAAAAAGTAAATACATGAGCTTCGCAGGACACACATCTAAATTAATGTTCAGCAACAGGGATCATAGTTTTTTTCTGTGTGTTTGAGAGAAAGGAAACATTTTATGGAGTCTTCATCTATTTTGTAAATACAGCTGTGAAAAGTAGCTGCTTCTATCACATAATTGCTTTCAGGTTAATAAATGTCCCATTCATTTATTTAAGATTAATAGTTAATAGTTCTAGACTGATACTGCCACTGCAATGTTTATTGAGAAATGCTTATTAACTGCAATGCATATTAAAAACAGAAGTTAAAGTATTATTCTGTTATGGCAGAGGAACATTACTAGATGCTGTTGATAAATATACTTTCAAGAAAGCAAAATAGGCATAAGCTGTTTAAAAACCATTTTTTATTCTCAAGGTCTTCAAAAAGAATTTCAAATGTATCAGTGAGAAATATCAACATGTTTACTAATAAAAAATAATATTCAATACAAGAGCAAACTTGTAGGAAAACAAACTTTCAGTTATTTCAAGAACTAAGGAAAACTGCCCTCAGCAATAAAGAAGGTGAACAGAGCTGTCAGATCTTTAAGGATTGTTGTTTTAGAACTCAAGAACTCTTGACTACTGTGTGTAAGGAAGGCAGGAGACCAGCATGGCCAAGTAAGGGCACCTTGGTCAAATGTAGGTGTAAGAAGGGAAAGCACAAGAAATGGAATCAGAGACGTGTTGTATGGAGAATACAGGGATGTTGCCTGGATGTGTAAAGATAAGATCAGGAAAGATAAGGCACAGTTGGAGTTCAGTTGGAGCTGAATTTCAGGATGTGAAGAATATCAAGAAAGACTTTTACAGGCATGTTGCCCAGAAAACGATGATTAAACAAAAATGTACTCACTCAGGTAAATGAGTCCGGAGAACTGGTAAAAACACATTAGTTACAGAAGGCTGAAGTACTTTTTTTGCCACAGCATTCAATAATAATCTATTTTCCCACATTTTTCAAATTCCCAAACCTCAAGATAGGAATTTAAGGAATGAAGTCCTTCTCCTCATCCCAGGAGCAGATTAGGATTGAGACCACCTGAGGAACCTGAATATACAGAAGTTCCTGGGATCTGACAACATGCATCACATAGTCCTGAGGGAGTTGGCTGACATAGTTGTCAAGATTTTCTCCATGCTATTTGAAAAGTCATGGCAGTTGAGTTAGTCTCCTGTGACTGGAAAATGAGAAACATCACATCCATTATTAAAAAAAAAATTTAAATTTCACAGAATCACAGAACATACTGAGTTGGAAGGGATCCGCAAGGATCATCAGGTCCAACTTCTGGCCCTGCACAACACGACTGCCAGGAGTCACACTATGTGCCTAAGAACAAATACTCCTTCAGTTCTGTCAGGCTTGATTCTCTGACCACTTCCCTGGGGATTCTGTTCCAGTGTTCAACCCTCCTCTGGATAAGAACCTTTTTTTAATACTCAGCCTAAACTTCCCCTGACGCAACTTCAGGCCATGTCTGATACCTTCTTTCACATTCCTGTATACCTAGGATCTTCTGCTCCCCTTTGCAAAAGGATTTTTTCGTAGGGAAAATGATAATGTAACTTGAAAATGTGTTGCTTGAATAGAAAAAATTGTATATGGGTACATTTATAAGCATTTTGGGTTAGTGCGTCCACTACTGCGAATAATTCAAGTAAAACATATACAAACATAAAAAAGAAAGAAAATACTTGCCATACTTTTATTTGCCAAAATACTTGCTCTTCTTTCACTGTTAAAATATTTCAGTGCTCACTGAACAGCTAGGAATTACAAAAAAAAAATGTAGAGCTTAGTGAAGGGTAGAATTCGTAAAAATGAATTAACACTTTAGTCTAACATTTTATTGTAAAGATGAGTAATTTGCACCCAGTACACATTGAACTCCATGTTTTCCAGGGAGCAAAGGTATTCAGACAGTCTGAATTTAGATTATATTTTTCCCTGTAGTTGAGCATCTCTCTTTCATCCACTGGAAGACTCTAGACAGTTGACTTAGAATCTAAATATGTTCTAACTCCACACAGTAAAGGATGATACATCTGTGTAAACACCTTACCGTGGCTTTAAAAATTACCTCAACACTCTCACCAACAGTCTTCAGTCTATGAGTAATGTGGACAATACTGTTTGCCTGTTTATATCTTGATGGTCTTGGTGTGGCAGTTTACAGTCTAAACATTAACATAGGAATGAATTATTTGAAGCTGTGAAAGAAAAAAAAGCATATTAAAAGACATGGGAAAAGTATGGAAGCACATATACCAGTGTGTAAACTATAGGATGAATATACCTCCTCAGGACATTAGATGAAAGATTGATATAGACAAGGTAGTCTGAAAATTTTCTTTAAAAAAAACCTAAAAGGATAAAAATTTCAGGTGGAACTTACTGCTGCAGCTTTCTCTTGTCTCTTATGTTCTAGGGTGATGTTATAAGGCTGCTGTATTCCTTAAACATCTGTTTAATGCCCACAGACGCTCTATCTTTAAGATGGACCCGGGGGGCGGGGCCGGAGCCGCGGGACCCGGGTTCAGGTCGGTTCAACGGATTGGGGAGGGTCCAATGGCTCTGGGGGGCTCCAACGGTCCGGGCGGGGCTCGGGAAGGAGCGCGCCGGGAGTGCTGTGCTGCTCCTTTTCTTTTTCTTTCCTCTGGTTCCTGCTAGCTGAGGAAAAGTTTTTGGTTTTTCTTCCTTTCCCTCCCCCTGGTCTCCCTGCCCTCCTTCCCTTCTCTCCGGTCCGGGGAGGGGGGGCCCGCGGGGTGGCCCCGGCTGGTCCGAGCCCCGAGGAACGCCGAACCATTTCGCCTGCTGGGAGGAGGAGGATCGGTGCCAGAGGACCAGCAGGTTTTCTTCCATCTGCCCTGCTCCGGGCTGCTGTGTGGACTTCTCCTTCCTCTTCCCCTTCCCCTTCCCGGAGATTGAGGGAACTCGTTG
>VZTA01027939.1:32519-60703 GCA_013398855.1 Mohoua ochrocephala | reverse complement strand
TTTTTTCCCTTGGTTTTTTTCTTTTTAATAAAAATTTTTTTTTTTTTTTTTTTTTTTTCCCCTCCATTTTTCACTTACTGTTCAGACCGTTTCCTCCTAAAATTCTGTCTCGAAAACCGAGACGCTCTCATCACACAATTTTGGGTTGATAGGTTTGACTTTATTATAAACAAGCTGCTTAAGTCAAAATTTTATCACCTTCTCTGCTGTGATCCTAATGCCTAATTCTTACAGTTTATTGTGATTCAACTAATTTGAAACAGAAACTGCAATTAAAAATAATAAAAAATACAATGTTTTTCAACAACAGCAAAAAAAAGAAAACAGCCAACTGGAAGCTTCTTAACCCTATGAATCTGTAATTATCTCCTCCTTCTGCTCCCAAGATTATAAATATTCTAATTCTTCAATGGTCCCTATTCTTAGTTACATAATAAGCTGGTATCCATTTTCACAGAGACATCATGTCAAACATATTCTTTTAAAAACACATAGTATTATTATACCATTTTTATACTGACTTTGTGCATCTCAAGTCAGGACTTGCATTGAAACTTCCTCATTAGTTGTGTTTCCAGCTACTGAATATTTCATAAATAACATTGTGTCAAAGTAAAGAAAAAAGCCCCCACCAACAGAGAAACAAATAATAGAATTTCAGCAAAAGAACCAAGCATCATGAAGTTTAGTACAAAACGTGATGAAAAGAGAAGAAAAAGGCATTTCTGAGTGGTTTACTTGACCTGAAAGGTTGTTCCTTTTCTTTATTTTGTGTTTCAGACCGATGTGTTTCTTCTTGTATTTTGAGTGAATATATGTGAAATATGTGGAGTTCATTTTACTATAGGTATGGAAGAGGTTATTTTTAAATATCAGAATGCACAAAATCATTAGAGTATTCATCATGCTATTACAATGCAATACTTGAAGTAAAACACAAAATATTGCTCTTTTGCTTACCAATGTGTTTTAACAACTTCCAGAAACACAAAAAGCATGTGTGTGGCTCAAAGAATTTTAGTCTTACATAGAAAAGGCCTAACTGTATGAAATACAGGTGTTAAATAACTGTGTTATACAAACTACAATAACTTTTGATGTTATAATAATTATAAAGAAAATAGAATTTTGCCAGTAACAGCAATAACAGCTGCTTCAACAGCATCACAATTACCAGATAATTCCAATTGAATTCTAATGCAAAAGAGTCAAACACACCAGTATTGAAAGGGGAGTGATAGAATCTGAAATTTGTGATTGATCTTACTGTGTGTCAAGGTCTTGCTTCCAACTCTAATGAATGCAGTTCTGAAATTAAATTTTATACTCTTTGGTTTTCTTTGGCAAATAAAATATTGATATAATGAACTAAAGTCTTTATATGCATAAAAAATAGCACTGATTTTAACTGACTTTCTTAGAAGTCTGTTTTGGAACAAATTTTTCTAAGAAGAACTGATAAGGAGATTTTATTTAAAAATCAGGCTGAACAATTGATAATGCATGTATCAACATTAGTAATTTTTGGAATTAATTCTATCTTTTTGCCAATATACCCATTTTTTGTTATGGCTTCCAAATTTTGCCTGACAATGCCAGTTCTATTTCCAAGCAGTTAGCAGAAACCCTGTCACTAGTTCAGTGACATAAAATGCAAATAGTTTGTGTAAAAAATGTGTTTACCATCCAGGATGAAATTCATCACGTTGCACTGGGCTCACAAAGGCTCTCTCTCATCCTGCTAAACCACAAAATAAAGTTTTACATTGTGTATCTGTCCTTGTGGGGAGCCTGTGTGCTGAAATAAACTTCACCAGCATTAACAACTAGGGACAGTATGGCCCAATAGCAATAACTGCTGCCTGTGGTACAAATGAATGCACAGAACAGCCCATGAACAAAACTGATCAACTCCTTCTACTTTAAATGCAGTTGTGCTCAGAAAGTTGACTCTTAAAATATCAGTTTTGAATGTGTCACTAATGTTTCACATATTCAGTTTTCGAATATATGTGTAACTCAAATACCTGCATCCTCCTTGTGATACTTGAAAGACACACAAGACACGTTGGGTAGGTTTGTTCTTTCAATTCCATAGATTCTTGCAGTATCCAACACAGAAAATAGAAGTTCTGCTAGGAAGCAGAGTTAGAAAATTTCCCTCATATTAATCTGACGCACAATTTGTCTAGGGGATCATAATTTCTCAGTACACTTGATCTTAATTTTGGAGAAGCAGGTAATCTTTTACATATTGAAGACCTAGACCATCTTCTTTCTGTAATTAGGGACTGAGATTTAGAACTGTCTGGAAATCCAGGATATTTTTTTTCTTTTTTTGCTACTGCTGTGGAGCTTTTGGTGAGACTAAATTTTCCTCACTCTCTTTAAGCCAGAAAAATTTAGCAAACTACTTTCCTTGTTGTGTTTTTCCCATCTCATGGCTATAAAAATTGACTGGGTTTTCATGAGACACTGGTTCCTGAGATAATGAATGCTTTTGGAATGAATTGTTCAGCATTTATTTTTGGTTGCATATTTTTTAAGTTCTTAAGACTTGCATTTTATGTGTTTGCAGTGGTAATGCTAGATTGACGGTTGGACTTGATGATCTTAAAGGTCTTTTCCAACCCTGATGATTCTATGATTCTATGATAATAAAAATATTTTTTTGTTGATCTCAATCTTTTGATGAATGTGCAAAAAGTAAAATAATATGACTTTCACCAAGACTTTTTCTTGATTTAGAGTGTGACCTGTTTCATAGTGCAGTCTGTTGTTTGTTCGCTGCAGTTATTCAATAAGCCTAAATAAGGTTTTTCTAGGTCGAATTTTTGTGAATACTTTAATCAGACTAGAGCTACAATTAGTAGCTCTGATTACTTAAACAGTGAGTTTTATACAGATAAACCTTATTTGATCTCATTGATCAAACTGAGATTTTTAAACATTCAGAGACAGCAGAGAACTACTGAAGTAAACTAAAGGAAACCCATGAAATTTAACACACATTTCTTGGAAGACTGAAGAATTATTGATACAGATGTAGTTCTATAATATATATGTTTGATTTCCAAAATTTATTACTGAATATACAGCATATAAACAACCAGTTTTATTTGACTTGATCTTTGGGATCTTTGATGACATTTTATCAAAAGGAATGTTGTGTATTGGACATGCCAATATGTATCTGGATACCTGTGAAATGGTTTTTGTAGAAGTTGGATTTGGCTCAACACTTTAAAAATCAAGTGAATAAAAAAGCAAAACAAAACCCACATATGCCTTTAAAAGCATGCGAACATGCATTTTGTGCTTTTCCCAGCCTAATGTCTATGCTTGTGCAGAAAGTGCCCATGTAGTGCACTGAGCCAAAGAGCTTCAGGGAATGTCAGTCTTACCTAAATACTTCAATTACTTTTCTTCACCAAACAGCTCTTCAAATGTAGAATCCTGCTAAGTCTTCCTTGCTATAGAATTATTTCTGTTTTAAATAATGTGCATGTATACAGTAAAATCTTAATGAAGTAAAATCTTTCTCTATTCTTTTCACTTCTCTTCCATTTGATGTTGAAGAATTTCTGACATAGTTTATATAATCAACGTTCCTAAGTAAGTGCTTGGTGCTAAGGTCTGTCTGCACCAAGAAGTGCATTCTAGGGCAGATTCTAGTATATTTATCTATGAATTCCTAGATAATATATTTTAATGACTAAATGATGATGATCTAATTTTGTTAACTGTTTTATCACAAGAAGTATTATTACAGAAAGCATTGTTTTGCCATACTGTACAAAATAATCAGCTTCCTGGATTTCTATAAATATGTTATAATCTTATTTTACAGATAATAGTTTCAAGGAAAGTTTTAGAAAATCTTGATATATCACCTGTTGCTTACTTGCAACAGTTGCTCAACTGTTGCTTAGCTTTCTAAATCTAGACCACCTAAGACTTTAAGAATCTTCAATAAGTGTTTTTAAGGCCTGATTACAATTGCTTGGTTATTTTGGACAAGATACTAGCCAGAACAGTGAAAATGTATTTCCCTGTGGGTATTGCACTTCTTTCACTAGAAATATAACCTGGATTCATTTTTTCATCTTCTAAAGGGATCGATTTGATAGTTTATCACCTTTGCATTAAATTTGAAGTTTCCGTTCAGTTTGGTGAGGTGCACAATACTCAAATACTGGGTACTACCCCTCTTGTGCAAAAACGTTCACCTAACACATAGAACCCTAAGAGTCTGGCTAGGAGAGAGAGGACAGACATGAATACTTCCAGGCTGTCCCCAGTCACAGTTTCTTTCAGCACTTGGTTTTTGTAAATAATTTATATTTCACATTAACAACCATTAAACAAAGGATACTTTATTTTTTCTTGAAACTTATTCTTACTCAAAGTCTTCTTCTGTGTACTTGCTTTACTTATGAATAAAAAACCCTTTAGTTATTTATTTTTCAAAGTTTTCAAAGGGAAAAATGCCATCTTCAAGATTTTGGGTTCGTACACATAGCTGAATGAAGTAGTACACACTTTGGATTTCCATTCAACCTACATCCCTCTGAGTGCTGAGAGCAAATTGAAAAACATACATAATGCCCTTAAGTCTGATAAGGAATTTATTACACTGTGTTGGAACAAAATTAGGGGAGAGGAGGAACTTCATTCATTGCAGCATTCTAAATTTTTAAACTTTCTTCAAAGATTTTTTTCATTGCTTTCTCTATAATTCTTTTTTCCTCTTGTTAGGCTATGTCTGTGTTAATATCTGTCTGTGACTAAAGCCAGCAAAAAGGGTATTCAGTGATTGTCTTTTTACAATATATTATTTTAGGCGCAATCCTGGGAGAATAGACTATGGAATTTTATATCATCTGTCAAAGCATTTATGTATCAGATGACAAAAGGATAGACTGACCTTGTTGCCATAGAATGACGTAGCTTTTTAAAATAAGAGTCCCTGAACAAATAAAAAAATCTTCATCATTACACTGCAAAATTTCATTATCGTATTATTTTGTGATTGGGCTAGCACACTTTAGATGTCTACCTTTGATTAGGTTCATTGACATAGGTGAAGTGAATCCCACTTTTTATTACATTTTATCATACATATTTGCACCATCAGCTTCTCTTCTGCGCAGGGAATCTCTACCTCCAGCATCTATTCTGGTGCCTCCCAAGGTAGAACAGGATTGTAAGGTAGTTTCATGGTCTAATTTATCATTAAAAAAAAAAAATTTACTTGAATTCACAGAGTGACTTTCCACAAAAATCTATGTCTTAGGCCTTCTGCTAACAAAAGACACATTTCAGGTGTGCTGGTTTTAATCTATCAGTCTGTCAGAAAAGCACATGAGATTATACTTCAGAGCTGAGTTAACAGCTGTTAGTATATAGCTGGTAGATAATTTGAGGGATAGTATACTATGGCTGCAGAATCCGTAAACTTTGAGAATTTGGCTGGGCTATTTTGATTGCAATTGGTATATTTAATAGTGGCATGCATTTAAGATGCAAAGCAATAAACTGCCATTTCTACATTGAAAATGTTTACTATTTGTTTTACTAAAAATAAATATGAACTTATCAATCAAACTACCTTCTTAAGACTGGTATTACTTGCTCTGAAAGTCAAATTTCTTTTCTTTAATATTGTTTTTACTGAAAATTTTGTTGTCATTATTTTAGTGGTTTGCAAAAAAGAAATTAAGAAAAGAGTTAGCAGATGAAAAATTAACCTAGTTTGCCAGTTCATCTTAATTTCTTTTGAATTTTGGCTTTAATTTTGTGTCTTTTGTTTTCCCTAGAATTCTGCCCTAATTTTCAGAAGACTTGAATCATAAATTATTTTAACATAAAAGACCAAAAGATAGGTGAATGCCAAGATGCCTGCCACTCCCCAGCCTGTCCCAGCTACAAAACACCCTGCCTCAGTTTCCTCCACTATAAAGAGGCAGTGCTAAACAACAGTAATTGCACAGATAGAACCTTCAAACTGTGGTGAAAGATACCACATTAAGCTGGGCTAGAAATTTGGTAAGCTAACAAGATTCTAAAGTAAATGTAAACTTCTGAGTACTGAAATTCAGATTAATAGAATCAGCTATGGAGACTCTACACAGAGAAAGGAAGCTAATTACTAAGGAGTGCAAGACTTATATGGAAAAGCTATGAAAGCTTTTAGGTTGTTACAGGGCATAGGTGTATCCTGAGATGTAATTTAAAAAGGATCTAGTGCTTCAAACTCTTTGCAAACATATTATGAGGCAAAACTGTGAGTGTCTTTTGTTTTTTTAATGTCTCAGTTTCTTTCATTCTCTACAATACTTGTTTTGATGCACTCATACTGACAGAAAACATTATTTCTCACCTAAATTTGCCTCAAGCATGTAAAATTATTAGCAAATCGGCTGTGAAGTTTTATTGCCATCTGACTTTCACTCAGAAAAAGGAGGACAGTTTTGTAATATAATTAAGAAATTCTACATGTATCCGCTTAGATATATACATATTATGATGATTTTCTACCTAGTGTTTCAAGTCAGAGATTAATTGTAATAACCCACTAAATACTACTTGCATATGTCCTAGACTAAGATGCTGGTGGGAAATGTTCTAAGTTACTGCAGAATTTTTTGCTGTTCTGAGACTATAAAGCTTGCTAAATCTAGAAGCAGAAATCAGCAGGTAACATGATTTCCAGTTTCCTTCAGTAACTACTTGTCTTGGTTTGAAAGACAGGTGTCTGCCAAGGAAGGCGGGAACCTCCCTTGGAATAGAAAAAATATGACCCCTTTCCCTCCAAATTATTATAACTTTGAAATTAAGGGGCTTTCAGGCAAAGATATGGGAAGAGGAATAACAGTGCTTTACTAGTATGTATATGTATAACAAGGCAAACAAACAACAACGGCAGCAACAGCAAACCAAACCAGAAACCCAGAAACAGCCGTCTCTTGGCTGTCACGCCGTTTCCCCATTTGCTGTAGTTACGGCCACAGCCGGCAGGGGCGCTGTTGGCTCCCGGCCGGGCAGGGCGGGTGCGATGATTCCCCCGCGGCTGCAGGAGGCGCTGTGGTGTAGCACATGTGGGTGGCTGAGTGGGCTGGCAGCAGCTTGTTCAAGGGAGTTCCTTTCGCAAAGGAGCCCCTGCAGTGCTGTTTAGCACCTCGCTGGCTTACCACTTCTCGCCCGTGTGGTATAGCACGCAGCCAAACCCACGTAAGGCAGATGAGAGATGGCCCTCAGCCAGGGAATTCCAAAAGGTGTTTTATTCGGAGAAGTCCCGGTGCCAAGAGAGTGAGAGCCTCTTGGGACCGGTGGAAAAAGGGGATCTTGAGGGGGCGTGGTTACACAAAAATCAGCCAATAAGGAGAGAGGGGAACACGGGGTTGGGTTGCATCCCTATAGGGGTTTACAAAACTTGATAAGAAAAGCCCTTATACCTGAGAGCTGACCCACCAGCGCGGCAACTCCACAGTGGGGTCTGTGCACCCCTCAGTGCGTCCCTCTGGCTGGTCAGCTAACGCAACACTGTGGCGCGAGCTCAATCACTTCTTCATGTGGGTAATGGTGGGCACAGCCAGGGGAAGAGATAGAAAAGGGGCTTCCTTTACAAACTCACTGGGGGCAGCTGGTCCCAGTGCCCCTCCGGATGACGAAATAAGCTGTAGCAGGAACCTCAGAGCAGCAAGTTGGAATGGCAGGGATGAGCAGACCTCGGAGTAGCAAACGAAATGTATCTGAAACTCTGCAGCTGTAGCAGGAGCCGCGGGGTGTCCCAGCAGGGAGGAGGTGCGGGGTTACGGTGTAGTGAAAAACCCAGAGCAGTGGCAGAGGAATGGCGGGGCTGGGCAGAGGCAGTCCGGTTCCCAAACGCAGCCGGGAGAGGCTCCCTTGGAGGGAGTCTCGGAGGCTGGGGGTCCCAGGGTTTCCCCTGAGGCACCCCAGCAGATGGTGAGGGTCCTTTTCAGTGAGATAGGGTGTTAATAAGGTCCCAGTCCAATGCCTGCTCTTACGAGGAAAGCCTCATCCACAGTAAGGAAGAAGCAGTACAGGGCTGGGCTCCAGCAGTGGCAGGGAGACTGTCCTCCTCTGATTCTGACAGCGAGAGAGAGAGACGAACCGAGCCCAGTCCCTCCTGCTCCAGCCAAAATCTCATGGTATCTCTGTACTTCCAAAGAGAAAACCCCCCAGGTAAGAGAGGAGCCAGCTGCACCCTTCCCCCACTTTGGCCATTTCTTTTGTCTCTTAAGTATTGGTAGTTATAGTCTCTTAGCAGCAAAANAGTCCAATGCCTGCTCTTACGAGGAAAGCCTCATCCACAGTAAGGAAGAAGCAGTACAGGGCTGGGCTCCAGCAGTGGCAGGGAGACTGTCCTCCTCTGATTCTGACAGCGAGAGAGAGAGACGAACCGAGCCCAGTCCCTCCTGCTCCAGCCAAAATCTCATGGTATCTCTGTACTTCCAAAGAGAAAACCCCCCAGGTAAGAGAGGAGCCAGCTGCACCCTTCCCCCACTTTGGCCATTTCTTTTGTCTCTTAAGTATTGGTAGTTATAGTCTCTTAGCAGCAAAAGGGAGAAAATTCCCTAAGAGAAAGAAAAAAAAAAAGGAAAAATCCTAATCCCCAACACTACTGAGATATAAATTGACCTAAAATAATCACCTTTTTCTAATATTAATGTTGATTCTTATTCTCTTTGTATATTGTTTTTATGCACTGTATCTCATCTTAAAATGTGCATATGAATTCACTGCCTACATGAACAACATATGGTGAATCATGTGATAGAGACACCTTGTCTTATAAGCATTTGTCCATTTCTTTGGGATTGTTCTTTTATTTGAAATTTAAATTTATTAAACACTGTGCTGCAATAGCGTAAAAATGCAAAATACTTGATCAGAACTATCAGCATGCACTTTAACATTGAGCTGATGTACAGTAGGCCAAACCAACTTAGCCATGCATTTTGGCAGCAATGAAGACAAACAACTTCCTGCATTTTATCAGGTTCAATGTACTCCATAGATCAAGGGAAGTGATTATTCCTTTTAACTCAGACAAGGGCCTAAACAAATAAATTCAACAAACCTTGAAGAACATTCAGTTCTGATATTTTGATATGTGAGCATTCTGGGTTGACAGAAAGACATGCAAAGTCCTTGGTGATGTGCCAGTGTACCAGAAGGTCACGGACAGGGAACTTTATTTGCAAATAAAGGCAGAAGAGGGAAGTAATATGAGTATGTTTTGGCTTGGTCGCATATTTTGTGTATTAGTCAGCACAGAGAGACTATGCAGACTGTTCCTGTCTCTGGTTTGCTTGTTGTTTGAGGGTTTTTTATTGCAGTCTTTTTATATCCTTACTTGATAATAAAAATAGTATTATATTAGTATTATAAAAATATATAAACACAATTTTTCTCAGTAAATATCCTGCAGGCTGTATGAAATGGTTAAGAATGTAGGTGATTCTGTGTATGAACATGCAAAGTTGAGTGACAGCTACCTAAATTTGGGCATTTTGTGTCATCTACACATTACATTGTGATTATTAAGTTTTCCCAATTTTAGTTGTTCTTCTCCAGCCAAAACACTTTGTTTAAAATATGGAAATGAGTTAACAATCAAAATAAAATACTTGAGTTTTGCTGTTGTTGTTTATTTGTTTGTTTTTTCACAGAAAAGTAGTGTTTTGTTTTCTTTTATTCTAGGATTTTATTTCAGGTATTTTGAATTTTACCTATTCTGTATGAGTATGTTCTATATCATACTGGATTTAAAAATTATTATTAAGTCTATGAAGGAAGTCTGTCATATATTCAAAACAATTTTTGATCCCTTTGCAAAAGTGTAGAGACAAGAAAGGACTTGTAACACCAGACTCTTACACGTGGTACATCAGAAGTGTAAGCATGTGATTGATTCTGGATGAAATTACGTTGCAGGTTTTGCACTATCTCTTTCGAGGATGAGCGCTGTGAAACTGAATTCCCATCTGCTGGCATGCAGAGGTGGGAAAAAAATACTCAGAAAATTTAAGAGAGGAGAAGTAGATAGAAGAAATAGTACTAGTTTAGAAGATGGATGACATCACTAGCATTCTGACCACACTCCTCAAGATAATGAAAAGACAGGTTCACCATTGTTTTGTGAGAATTGTTAAGGCAGTTTAAATGTAATCATTATTAAGAGATTATTTAAATCTCTTACAAGGAGCCAATGTAAAAAATAAAAGAGTATTTTGTCTTTTTTTTTTTTTTCTAGACACATTGGCTTTTTAAAAAACTGTTTGATTAGGTCATTATTAAGGCTTTTTCTTTTCTAGAAAATCTGAATTAACTTCCAGATATTTGGATGCAGCACTGTATGAAAATATGTACAAACTATAAAGCAGTGACCTTACAGAACAAATAAATACAAAGTGTAATGCTCTTGGGATTGTACTTAACTCACCTTAGAAAGCAATACTAACCTTCCCCCTTAGCCCCCCAAAAACTTTCAAGGAATTGCATGATAGCTATTGTCCCTGTGAATGGCTCTGGAGAATTGTTTTATGTTTCTTTTTTCTTTCTTTAAGCTGCTTTAATATGAATTATGCTTTTCCAGGATGGAAGGCAGGAAGGCAGGAGGGAAGGAAGGCAGGAGGGAAGGGAGGAAGGGAGGAAGGGAGGAAGGAAGGTCGGTCCTTTTAGGTAAGAAGTAACCTAAATGGTTCATCTTTTTGTAGAGTTTTAATTCAGATGTATTATCTCTTCTAGCCTGCTCTTTTGTATATTGTAAACCACTAAGGTTGAATTTTTACCCAAATACCCAACAAAAACACATTTCTAGAATGCAGCATGTGAGGTGATGTGTTAAAAAGAGGCCAAATTTTGTCCAGTTAGGCCTTTGGAAAATGCATTTAATTAGAGTCAGTGTGTTAAGGCAGATTTTTCAAGTGTCTGATCCCATTTAAAGCATGAAGAATGCTCAGAAGCACTATAAACTTAACAGACTAAGACCCACAGAAGGAATAAACAGTACAGTACCCAATGTTGCAGTAGATTTTCAGGCTTATATAGTCCATGAGCCACATATGTTGGTCTGATAGACCATCAGGAGCAGCCTACTAGAGCTCAGATTCCTGGTTTTTGTATGAAAGAAGATTTTTTTCACTATTTGCAGTGAGAACATAGCAAAACTGCCAGACCCATCAGGATGACATGTGGGGTCCATCTACCCCTTCAGCTTCTCAGTGTAGACAGAACTGCAGATTCCAAAGAAAAAATAAGAGGTTGCATCCATTTTCCCAGGCCATCATAAATTATACAATCAATCTTAGAAAGAGTACCTAATTTTATTCTAAGGTCTCATGGGGATACTTAGTATCTATCTTCTAGAGTACTTCTTTCTTACAGCTAAGAAGATGTGTGCTATTTCATGTTTGTAAACATTTGGGTTTTGACCAGTCTTTGAAAGAAGACTAGTCAACTCTAGACAGCATCTTCAAAACAACAACAAAAAAATCAGCTGTTTCTCATTTTTGAAATTCTATAATATTTAAACTTCGTAGGGTGGGATAGGAATACTGGAACTACTGTGAGATTGACAGTGCTGTTCAGATCTCCAGTCCAGTTTCGCTGATTGGGGAAAAAATGGATAAATAACAGAATGGTGGGTATTTTATCTAACTGGACCTCCAAATTCTTCCTGTTAATCTTTATGACTAAAACTGCAGCAAAATATAACTGCCGACTTCAAAAAACTATTCCAGTTTTTTAACAATGAGTGCATGTTTGTCAAGACACATGCTCACTGTGCATACGTGTTTTCCATTTGAGTTACTCTCAAAATACACTCAAGAAGAAGTAATCTTAAATACAGCGTATTTGGAAGAGGAGGCGAGTTGCTTCATGTGAAATAAGCTAACATTGGGATAGTGTTTTTTAATATTTAGTAGTAATTAATAGACGGTAACATAAGTTAATATAGGGAGCTCATAAATTCAAGAACCTTCAGTGTCATGGATGGCTGCTAAGGAAATTACCATTATTACAGAGCAGATTAACATCTCCATTCAATTTGAGTTGCAAATTTGTCATCTTTCTTTATCTGCCTGGACTCAAAAATATGCAGTGGTGTCTAGTGGCTGGAGAAAATGTCACTGCATAATTATGTTAATTGATCAGATAGGAGCACTGATGATGAAAGATAAGTGAGCAATTTCTGTTCGCATCACAGCAAACCAAGAGTTTAAGTGAGGGATTGCAATCATAAATCCAAGTAAACTTGATTGAGATCCTGAAATCTTTTAGTAAAACAAAAGATACACCTGAATATTAACTGAATAAAACAGCAGTGCACATGAAGGTTCTATGGAAACTAGAGTCTGCATGCCCATGATTTGGGCTCTGGCAGGTAGAGCAGCCCTGAGAGAGTAGGTTTTTCATCTGCTCATTGAATATCCAGTATTCAGGGTGCTGTTGCATCCTTTCCCATATAAATAACATTGATGGTTTTTTGAATGTTCAGAAAGCCAGAAAGTCTTTCCTGTCCTTCACATATAGCTATTCCTAATTGACAATGAATTATGATAGAGGGAATTGCCTTGTTTTTCTCTCCTGACCCTTCCCTCTCTCAAAGACAGCAGAAGCCTATTTTAAAGGAAACTAAGGAGGAGATGGAGAGTTACTCTGCTTTCCATAGGTGGTCACTTCCAAATCTTCAGCCTCAGTGGAAGACATGATTTCAAGATAATGTTATGATCCTTAAGACTGACAGTGAATATTGTGAATTTCTAGTACTCCAGTCTGCTCAATAGTTAGAGATCAAAAGAGGTTTTGACTTTGGTGATGACTTAACTGCACAAATGATTGTAGCACACAGCTTTTATGTAAAGAAGTAAGTTTGCTGGTTGATTCCTTGGCACACTTTAAATACATTTTTGCAAAGCTCCCACAGAACAGAGATTACCTTACATATTTGGGAAAAACATTGTAAAGTCAGTTATTTTCTGATTCAGTTCATCCACCTTTTGACTTTTCATGGCAGAGTCAGATTTCCTTTTTTTAAAACATTCTGGAGATGATCAGGCTCTAAGGTCATGAGACAGAGGAAGAAAGGTACAGTAAACATGTATACATAAAACTGTTGCCAAGTATTCTCGTGCCAAGTATACTACCAAATCTTGTCTTCAAAAAAACTGGTGTGGGAGAGTTGCATCTTTTTTTCTTTTTTTATTCCTTTTTTTTTTTTAGATTTTAAACTTAAAAAAATACTATGAGTTTGAAGTTTTATAGGAAGCTCCACTGACACTGATTCTACATTTCCTGCAAATATGTCTGACTGAAAAAGTACTAAGTTATATTAGATGTAATAGGCTTATTTTGATTTGAACTACTGATGACATTAAACAAGTTTTAGATGCTATAATGAGTTAAGTTGGAGAAAGAACCAGAATTTTTATGGGAGTTGTTTGGATTAATTCTGCATACTGAAATTAAATGAAAATCAAAAATAACAGCAACTTTTGCTAAGTAGGTGAAACTTAGGAAATTCATTGTTGAATTGAAAATTCAGACTGTAACTTCATGAATTCAAAGTTACTTCTCACTTATTTATAAAGTAGGCATGATGTCCCTTAAGGAATCATGATTTATTTTATGTAGTGCCACTCATTTTTCCACTATCACATGCAAGTTATGCTAACATGCCTTCTGTTTTTCAATCAGCTTGGATGTCTTTGTCCTTCCTCTAAGACACCAGGGCCGTTAAGTTCACAGCAGATAAATACAGTATTACAGAAACCTTATTTAGATGAAAGCATAATTAACCTGCCTGAAGTTAAGCTAGTTTGAATTCTTGTTTTGTTGTTGTTTTATGCCATGCTTTTATGTGATGCAAATAGAACATAAATACAGCCTTTTAATAAGGGTTGTTATTAATCCCTTATTAAAGTATAAAATTCTCTGCAGTGAACACAATATATTTTTACTGCCAAACATCAGAACAAATTTAAGTCTGCACAGCACTCTGCCTCTGAACTAATCTCATTTTGAGGTTTCCTTTCTAAGCACCATGAGTTTACTGTATTTGCTAACTTTAGACAAGTCTAATACATTGCATGGAAGAATTAATATTTTACCTATATAAAAATGGAAACCTGGTATTTCTTAAGCCAGTGGAGGAATTCTGAAGACAACAAAGGAATCTAATACTTCTGAACTGCTTGTCTTTAAAGACAAATTGCATACTGATGTTTTTCCTAAAGGAATCGCACAGAGTTTGAACAAGTAGCTATAGGGTGCAGTGGATTTTATTCCAATAAAATGTGTGCATTCAGTGCATTTAAATTTTAGGTCAATATTGGCACTATTGTGTTTGCAGCTCTAAGAAGCAAGAAGCTTCTTTTTATATTAAATATGGGTACACTGAGTGAGCTGGTTGATGCAAGAGCATCACAGCTGGAAATTGTATAGGGCTGTAGATTAATGAGAGATTTCTATCAATGTCTATGACTGGGAAAGTTTATATATCTATATCTTGTTGTTATTGCTGTTTGTTACCAGCCATTTCAATTTCATAATGCTCTTTTGTCTTTAAAAATTTCTGTATCACAATCTTGGGCAGCAAACAATGTAATGAACTATGAGGTTTAATTGTCACCCAGGTCACTGGACTAAGTGCTTGCTGAGTATCCACACGTTAGTAATTCAGCTAATCAGTTGACCATAATGACTTACTGACTTTACAAAATTAATACTGAAATTTGACAAATATTTTCCTTCTCTTGCAAAATAGGGACTACTTATTTTCAGTTACACACTGATTGCTTCTTAATGCATATATCTGCACGGTGTTTGTTGTCCTTATGTTCCATTTCAGTGATAAACTAAAGAATTAATTTTCCACATCTGTTGTATTTTGAGTTTCTTGGACATGTGTAGACTAAACTCTGCTAAAACTTCATTTTCTAAAAATCAGTGTTTGCTTTGACAGTTAAATTACCTTCAGTGAGAAATACAAATGGTTCTCATTGTCACAAATCCTATGCTTGTCTAGTATGGTCTTGCAAAAAATATTGTTGTATAGTTCTCATTTCTATTTTAATCAAGAAAACACATATCAATGGGAATTGTTTGAGGGATGCATTTTTACATGAGCTCATTCTAATGTCAAGAGACAATAACTATATATACTGTTGAGACTTTGTCTCATTCCAAAGACAAAATCATAGGACTTCTCTTAGGTTTTAGGTGATATCAAAGAATCCATAAGAATTTCTGAAATTTTTATAGCCTACCAGTAAGTATTTTCCTAATCTTACAGATGGAGAAATAGATAGAAAGGGAAGAAACAGCCCAGGTTCACATAATATTTCTCTTTTTTTCCCTTTGATCTGTGTCTGATTGATATTCCACTTTATAGAATAACAGCTGCTGTGGTAGGTGAAGTCAAGCACTGACAAGTCAAAAATTTTAACTCCGAGTTTGAAGTACAAATTGATCACTGACCTTCATGGTTTGAAATACAGTTTTTGATGCTGTTAATTAACCAGTGATTATGATTTTGTCAATTAATAATTACAATTAACATTAAAAATGGATGTTACTTTTTATCAAACAGCACTTGTAGTGCCGCTTATGCAGTCCTTTGTATGTTAACAGTTCATTAGTTTCCACCTGTGTAATGAGTATAACTTAACTATGGAATACAATCATTCCACCTGTATAATATTAGTATACCTTGGATTTGTGCTGAAAACATTTTGCATCCTGTTCCTAATCTGCTGTCATGGTCTGTCTCCAGCGTGTTTGCTGCTGCTTCTGCCTTTTTATTCCTGAGAGCTGTGCTGCCTCCATGCTTTGAGTTTCACTGTTGTGTCTCCTTTCTAAAATCATGTCATTGACACAGAGACTGGCAAGCAGCTCCTTCTTCACTTACTGTGGCATGAGCCTCAGCCTCTAAACCCAGTACATTCATGTAAAGTGGGTGAGGAAGTGGGGAGCAGTAAGTCCCTGCTGAATCTGAGTCTACAGTTTTGTTCATACTTCTAGAACCTAGCTGTGAAATTCATAGCATGAAAAGACTAACAAAACCTTTTGTAAACCAAATAATTCCAATATACATTTTAATATAATGAAATAAAATATACTGAGTATTTTTTTCAGCTTGCTGATCAAGAAAGTGGATCCAGCTTTTTTTTAATTAGACTTTATGTTCAATATTATTATTAAATTGAGAACACTTCATGTTGAATTTTCCATTTATCAGTGACCTGTAAGAATTCATCTAGGCAAGTTTGGTGGGTTTTTTGTCTCATTTGTTTTCGTCCTCCATATTTGCTAAGATGTTTATAAAACACAGATTCTTTAAACTACTATATCTTCTTCCAGGAGAGTAAACCACAAAACTCCCACAAAATAAATTTTGAAAAAGGTTCCATAGATTTTTCTAAATTCTTTTTAATCCTAAGACATGATGACCAGAATTTCTGGGTAAAAACATTTAGAGGTGCAATATTTTTTGCCTGTATAGATAAGACCTCTGGCAATATATTTGCCAGAGTTCTTAAGAAATGTACTGTTTTGCTAAATCTTAAATTTGTCATAGAGATTCTACAGTTCTACGATATTTTCTTTAAGATTTTTCAGTCCATTTGTACCTTCTGAGTGATGGCTAGAGATAAAACAGTTTTACAAAGAGGATTCCAGGAAAATATTTGGGATAAAAGTTTCATCATTTATTCTGGTAAATGCAGACTGATGTGCCCTAGAAACCTATGTGTTTGATCATCCCAGATCTGTCAGTTAGAAAGAAGTATCATTCTATGCAGAAGGAATAAAAATGTCACATTTGAAAGTACACTGACAGATTCTGGGGCACAGCAGTTTTTTTCTCAGGACTTTTACTACTTTCTTTCCTTTATTCCCTACTTACTTTTTTGCTCCACTCCAACCTCTGTCTCCTTCTCTCTCTCTCTCTCTCTCCCTCCACCCCCCTGCTTCCTTTTAGATGGCCTTTGTAGTCACTTCAGACAGTATTCTAACAAATCTGCAACTTTCTGATGTAGAATCCCCTTCAAATAACACCACCAAACATTATAACTCCATTTATTAATTCAGCTGACCTGGAAGCAAGTGTAAGTAACTTTGTTGCCAACAAAGTAAAGATTAAATTATCTGTGAGAACATGTATATGAATGCATTGGATTATAACTATTTATTAATGTTTTAAGATCCTGGATTGTGTATGTCTTTAGTCATAAGGAATAGAGAAAAATTGAAGTTTCATACAGATATATTCTTATAGCTGAATTTTCTAAGGTGAGAAGATACTTACTAATAAAAAGACATTAGTCTGACAAACAATTGTTTGGACTTGTGATTAATGTCACGGTCAGTAGAAGGGTGGAGTGGGTTGTTACTGTTCCTTATCACTTTGTGGTACAGAACTGTAATTTACATATTCTATAGGAATGGAAAATAGCCAAGGAGTAGATTTATTTCAATGGTATTTATCACACTAGGTGTACTGTGATTAAAGTATATCTGCATAGGCAATAGCAATTCTGCCTGCCATTGTAATATTGCAGGTGATGAGGACGACCCTGCTTTAAACTGGAGTTTCAGTTAGATGCATAAAGTTGAATCTGTCTTCTTGAGCCAAGTGAAGCAATTTCTAATATAGAATCTGGTTCTTGGCATCGCTGTATCTCTATTTTAGTGACAGTAGAACTATGAGCCTTTCTATAATGATCTATACTCATTTAATATGAAATGATAAACATCTGAGGCACTGTACATTTGTGAAGTATTTAGTTCCATCTCCTACAACCCCCTTTTCCTCTTCTTATGCTCTTCTCTTGAGAACCATACACTTGAGATGTCATGTGCAATTTTAAGAAGTCTTTATGAACTTAATTCTTCTGCTTAAAAAGGGATCTAGCAGTGTATGGTTGCATGGTGAGATGCATGAGAGGCATTTAATGCGAACTGATTGGGCTTGGAGTCTGAATACTGATTATGATGAGAGTGTTTGGAGAGATAAAGGAGATACAGTTTACTTTTGGAATATGTTTTAATCGTATGTATGTAATTTTTCTGATGCTGTTTATATTGTTTTCCTTTGAGTTCACACTTTGTTGGAATGACACTGAAGGTCCAAATTATGAGAACATTGGGTTTTCTGTTAGTTTGGATTATTTTAGTGCTCATGTCAATATTGTAATAATTTTCAAATTTCCTTTTTGAAGTTGTGCCCTGACAATAATGCATTGTAATAGCTTTTGCTATTAAAAGTATTACATTTTTTAAAAAAAGTTTTGATAATGTTTAATAGGAGCTTTTGTGCCATATGAGCTTACATTCAGGCATGAGAACTATGCAACAAAGGATATATATTTGTGTCTAGGAGCCCACTAATTACCAGCATCTAATATAAATGTGAGAGAATTTTATAATTATTTGCAATTTGCTTTTGTGCCTGAGAATGATGGCATGAGAAACTTAGTTGGGAACTGACATTTTATTAGTCTTCTACTCTGCTTTTTCTTCCCAGTAAAGTATTACTTAGCTAATACTAGTTAACTGGTAATTAGACTTCTAACCGCTTTGGATGGTAAAGTAGGATAGAGATGTCTTTGAGGAATGCAGTAAGACACTGAGAGTAGACTTCATCTTTGCAGCATTCACATCTAGAGCCCATTCGTTACCTGCTGAGGTAGAAGTAAATGATTTCCTTTTATGACAAGGTAACCCACCTGGTTAATCAAGGGAAGGCAGTAGATGTACTCTTTTTGGATTTCAGTAAAGCTTTTCATACTGTCTCACACGGTATCCTCTTGAACAAAATGTCCAGCCCATAGCTGGATAAACACACCATGTGGTAGGTGAGCAACTGGATCATGGGTCAGGCACAAAGGGTTATAGTGAATGGGGGGGATGACATCAGAATGGTGTCCTGTCACTAGTGAGGTTCCACAGGGCTCCATCTTAGACCCTGTGCTCTTCAACATCTTCATAAATGACTTAGACACAGGACTGGAAGGGATACTAAACAAGTTTGCAGATGATACAAAACTGGAAGGAGTTGTTGACTCCTTGAAGGAAGGGAGGCCCTGCAGAGAGACTCGACAAGTTAGAGAGATGGGCAATCACCAACCATATGACAAGGGAAAGTGCCAGACTCTGCACCTGGGATGGGGCAACCCTGAATGTATGGACAGACTGAGCAATGAGATGCTGGAAAGCAGTGCTGTGGAAAGGGACCTGGTGGTCCTGGTCGATGGAAAGTTGAACATGAGTCAGCAGTGCCCTGGCAGCCAGGAGGGCCAACCGTGTCCTGGGGTGCATCAGGCACAGCATCAGCAGCCAGGCAAGGGAGGNNGGATTGTTCTGCTCTGCTCTGTAATGAGGAGACCTCACCTTGAGTATTGTGTACAGTTTTGGTCACTGCAACATAAGGAAGATATTAAACTGTTAGCATCCAAAGGAGGGCAACGAAGATGGTGAAGGGTCTTGAGGGGAAGCTATCACTGAGGTCTTTTGGTCTGTTCAGCCTGGAGAAGAGGATACTGAGGGGAGACCTCATTGCAGTCTACAACTTCCCGGTGAGGGGAAGAGAAGGGCAGGCACTGATCTCTTTCTCTTATCTGTAGTGGCCAGTGACAGGACCTGAGGGAGTGGCCTGAAGCTGTGTCAGGGGAGGTTTAGGTTGGGTATTAGAAAAAGATTCTCCACCCAGAGGGTGGTTGGGCACTGAAACAGGCTCCCCAGGGAAGTGGTCACAGCACCAAAACCGACAAGAGTTCAAGAAGCCTTTGGACAATGCTCTTGGGCACATCTGTGATGGTGCTGTGCAGGACCAGGAGTTGGACTTAAAGATCCTTGTGTGTGCCTTCCAACTCAGCATATTCTGTGATTCTGTAAAAAAGTCAGTGGGATCTAGAAAGAAATACTTTGCATCATAAACATGTTGTCTAAATGTCTATGAAAAGAACATGAAGGGACTAATTTAGCTGCAGATGTCTGCATTGCACATATCTAAAACTAGATTGATGTACTTAAGATGCTCGCTCTCTTGCCAGAGTTTCTTTATACAAGGCATCAGGATAGGACAGGATGTCGTGTTCCACTACGGGGAACTGCGAAGAGTTCTTTTAAAATGGATGGTCTAGGACGAAATTAATGCAAACAAGACAATATTATATCTGAGAACCGTTTATTGGTAACAAAAAGGGCGTTGCCCTACTAAAGAAGAGTAGAAAAGACAGAAAAGGAGGAAGGAAAATGGAAAAGGGGGGGAGAGAGAGAGAGGAGAGAGAGAGAGGAAGGGGGCGTTACCACCAGAAGGTCGGAGTACGCCGTTCACATGCAAGCGGCAGGGAGTGTGTGCACGCTGCCTGCTGGGGGGAGCCTGCACAGCTCTCAGCGAGGTGCAGCTCCACAGGCACAGCTCCCACATTGACAGGCGGCCCGACATGTGGTGAGTGGGCACTTGGGCACTCGGTGCAGAACCCTGGACAGGGTCACGGCGGGGATCGCGGCGTCCGGCTGGATCGGCAAAGCAAGGNNCAAAGCAAGGTTAGAGGCGGGCAGGAACGCAAGGATGGAGCAGGCAGGGCGTCGGACAGGAACACAGGGAGACAGTACAAGTGGCGGGAGGCTCAGAGGTCAGCCGGTGTCCAGCCAAGCGCCCAGCGAGAGGGAGGACAAGTGAGCCAGGGTAAGCAAGGGCCAGCAAGGGCAGAAGAGCAAAAAAGCAGATTAGAGCCAGGGCAAAAAGGACAAAAACAGGCTAGAGCCAGGGCTGTGTCCTGGATCCCAGAGCTTTTTGCAGTTACTTTTCTACCCCCTGGCTCCTCCCAAAGTCCGCCTGCTGACAGGAGACCATTGGCCCAGTCCAACGTTCCACAGCTGTCCATTGGTGGAGACCTTTCGCCATCTGGTTGGAGAACCTCTCTGGAGGGTGCAATGTCCTCGGTGTTCCCCTGCTGACTGCCTGTCCCATGCAAGGTGTGAAATGGTTGCCAGGCAAAATCTCCCCAGAGACAAGGCTTTCTCCCATCTTCTTCTAGCTGCCTCCTGCAAGTGGCACATGTGCAACCCCTCCCCCACAGGCCTCTGACAACCAATGCTGAGACAGAAATCAAAATTAAATTGGTTCCTCACACAGAATATTCAAGAAGAGTACTCTGGGTGACATTGTTCCATGTTGGAAAACTATGTCTACAGTGGCATAAAGATAATAATTACCAGTGGGACTTTGGCCAGATATTTATTTTTGCTTTCTGTGTGTGTAAAGGATCTCATTAATACAATTTTAATGACATTCTTGAAATGTGAAAGGGTTTATTGTGGCAAATGACAGATATTTTTTGTAATGTCCAGCATCAGAAAGTCACACTGCTATGAGATGAAAGAATTACAGTAGCTCTTGTATAATTTCATATTATTTTGATTTGACTGTAGTTCTCAAACAGAAGAACAAATTTTGTTGGTTATAATTAGGTTAGGATTAGATGTTTTCCATACTTTTCAGACTACTAACCTGGACTAAACTCTGATGTAAAATATGGTAGTTTTTCCTGACTAAATACAACTCCAAAGCTAGGTTAGATTTTTAACTTAGATTGGAATGAGAGGTGAAATTTTCTCAGTTGTGAGACAAAGACTGCTTTCTTAAACCACCCTCTAATACATAAGGCAAACTGCAAAAGACAGAAAAGATTTCAGGATGAAATTTTGGATACTGAGTAGTTTGAGCAAGACGAAATAATGTTCTTGAAGCTAGGAGCTTCATATTTCATCTGTCCATCATCATGATCCATTCTTTCAATGAGAAACATCTAATTTTAAAGTCTGTGAAGACTTTTGCTGAGTGGTTTGTAATGAAAGTAACCAAATAATATTGGTATAAACATAGTTTTCCCTACTTCTTGTGGTATATAAAGATAAAACAAATGAGGATAGGTATGCTTATGTGGATGGTAGGACCTGGTTTATAAATAGTTATAAATGCAACATTTTCTTTTAAAAATAGTAGGAAAGGCCTTTTCCCTTACTCATCTATTTTTCTTAGCTCAGGTCTTGCATGTATGTTGAAATGATGAACAAAATTCAGAATAACTTCAAACATATACAACAGTTTCTAGCACCTGTCTCCTAATCTTTCTGTTGGTTTTCTGATCAATGAAAGTGAAACTACTACTATTTAGAGAGCTGAGCTAGTTAGTTGAGTGACACCTTGCTGTCCTGCTTCTGCTTCCCACAAAACACATGGAAGTATAACCAGAACTTTGTCATTTTTAAACATACCTTGCAGATCATAAATAGCATCTCTGTCATGAAATACCGTATATCATTGTCAGAATGGTGATAAGAAACAGTATGTAAGAGCTGGTAATGTTTTTCCTGCAGAAGCTGAACTGAAAGACTATGACTGAAAACTAGCTGGAAGAATTGCTGCTTTTGTGTTACTGCAGGTTTAATAAGACAAAAAAAGCTTCTGTGTTGACTTGCCACAGTTTCTGTTGGGACTTCTTAGTCAGAAGAAATATTTTCTGCCTTCTTTGAGGCAGTGGCATACATAAGATTTTTGTAAATGCATAGTGGGCTTTACCCCTACCTCCTGATTTAGCAAAAAATGAACATACGCATGATAGTCTGATTTTCCTTGTTACTGCCTGGGGCAATGCCAAGTCGAGAAGATTTGTAGGCTAGATCAGCAGATGGGGAAGTCATGAAAATTAGTTGTCTTGCTGTGCTCAAACCTGATGCAAATGAATTTTTAATTATCCTCTAAGATTTATGCAATCTATTTTTCAAAGCCTAGAGTGGAGAAGCAGGTGGACTGTGGGATTTGTTGACATCTATTTTATGGTTCTTTCCAGAATTTTGCAAGTCTCATCTTTCCTGCTGACTCAGATTAATATTTAAGCACTATGTCTCTCCCACAAGAATTAGGTTAATGCATTTGCCTATGTTTTTCTGGGTAATCCTTTCCAGTTGCAGTCTAATGCGTTGCACACATTGTAAAGTGGAAAAGTAACTGGTTTAACTGAGTTCATGTCATGTCATGTTTTGAAAGCCTGTTCCCCCTTTGAACTTTACTCTTTGTGTTTTAAAAAAAATCATGTTAGCAGAGTGCATTGTAGTTCATACATAACATTTCCACCTTTTATAGTGCCATATGCTTCAATCATAAATTTCACAGTAGAAATTTTGTGCAATTGTTTCAGGTTAAAAGTGTGAATGTGGTTTACAAAGAGGGTTTTAGTTCACTTGGAAAACTGCAGCTGCTGGTAAGGCAGTGGTAATTTTGTGTTCCTCGCATGATACATTAATTACTGACTTCCAAACACAGATAAAAAGCAGATTTTGTCTGAAGAGAAACTCTATATAAAGTAAGAATCCTGTGATTTGACACAGAATTTCTGATGTAGTGTTACATTATTTAAAAAAAGAAGTTATATGACATATCATGCAAGAGATAGTCAATGTCTGAGTCAGTGTTTGCGTCATATATTTGAGGTAGTTTGAGGTAGTGTGAAGTTTCCATGTGAAATATAAAACTAATGTTAACACTGCTTTCACCAAACATCATAATTATACTTTTTGAATTGGAAAGGGGCAGGACTTGTATTAGGTTATCGTGTTCAGTTTTGGGCCTTCATCCACAGGAAAACAGAGCATGGCAACAGTAACTTCAATACTAGCAGGTTTAAGTTCAGTGTATCAAGGTCCATATTAAAAAATTCCTAAGAGTCTGCAGTTTTAAACCACTGGATTGATTGATCTTTCAAGGTACTTTTCAGGACTATGAACACCAGTCCAGGTACTGAGTGGTCAAAATGAAGAAAGTGAGAAATCTTTCTACCTTCTAAGAAGAATGTTAACGTTATGTTATAATTAATTTCTTTGAACAGAAACTAATCAAGAAATCAGATCCACCTTGGTGTTTCTTTACAAGGCTCACACACAATCACAAAAATATTTGTTATAAGTCTTACTTTTGTCAAGAGAGAGGAGAATATAGTGTACTGAAATCAAACAATGGTTTTAGAAGAAAGTGTCTATTAGATAAATCTGCTTTTGTCAAGTAGTTAAGTAGACTCAAGAAGGTATCCATTGCAGTCGAGTTCCAGGGAAATCCATGTGTCACTGAGTAGTCATGAGTCAGGATACATAACTAGGTAAGCTAGTTTCCTGATAACTTATCAACCATACTAAGGACTTGGAAAGTCAAAGCCACCTTATGCTCACATACTCCTTTCAGAAAGCAGTAGCTTCTCAGTTATGATATTCAGCTTCATCTTAAAGTCAATTTTCCCCACTACAAAAGTGATAAGATAGCACTTTCTGTTAGGCAAAACATAAGAAGATATTGCTGGGAAATCAACTGAAGAATTCTCAAGAATTTTAGGAGAATTTATGGCTTTATGGAGAACACCTGTGATAAAGATAGCCCTTAGACAAGAATAGAAAAAAACCAAAAATATAAGAAGAAAGAGAAAAAGAAAAAAGAGAAAAAGAGAAAAAGAAAAAGTAGTGTAATGTCAAAGAATTTTCAGGAACTGGAGAAAGAGGAGAAAATCTGGATAAATGGAATTGCCTAAAAAGACTGTCTGAACATCCCGGGACTATTTCTGCTGTGACTTTCACTCCTTGTTATCATTTCTACTATTTTAGCAGTGTCTGGAGAAAGTCCTTGGGGTAACAGTGGACATTCTTTGTCTGAATACTATATGAGCTGCCAGTGAGAACCTTTCCTTGCATCTTGTTTTCCCTCATGTAAAAATAGACAGTCTGGTTTATCTTTTATGTCGCCAGTTCTTATTTGCTTAACTCCTATAAGCTGGCAGTCACTACCGTTATACACATGAATGACCACAGAATGAATGCTTCTTGAATCCCTAAACATTTGCATACTTCATTTGCTTGTTTCAAACATGGCTGGTTATTTAAAAGGTTGCCAGAATAAGCTGTTTCAAAGCCTGTGTCTTGTTTTTAGGAGATGCTAAATACTGGCAAGGATACAGCCACCTATATCAAATATGTGCCAAATCTGCTGCTTGAACTAAGTTATATTCTGTGAGGTAAAATCGAATGTTCTGAAAAAAATTACACGAAACAGTTCATATCAGACATCACTCAACTATATGTCAAGACATGTTTTACAATAATATTCAAACCATAATTTAAAAAAAAGATATTTCTGTAAGAACTCTAAATTAAAATAATGTCAAGCATTTTTTCTTTAGATTTTCTAATACAGGATTCTGAAACATTGCAATATTATTTTTACAATTCTACAAAGATTTATGTTTATTTTAGAAGATAGACACAAGAGATATAAGGTGAAATTTTAACTGTGTTTAGTCCTGAGTTAGGCAGCTTTTATTTCAAGAATACATAGAACCTGCTCTTCTAATGATGTGAATGGGTGTAAGTAATACAGAATTAAATTGTTTCTAGCTTGGAGCTTGGATTCAACAAGAATCCTCACAGCATCCTTCTGGAGAAGTTGTTCACATGTGAGACAAGCAGGTTCGCTGTGTGCTGGGTGAAAAACTGACTGAAAAGCAGAGCTCAAAGGGCTGTAGTGGACAGGGCTACATCGGTCTGGTGACCAGTCACCAGCAGTGTTCCTCAGGGATCAACTCTAGGGGCCAGTTCTGTTCCAAATCTTTATCATTGATCTGTACATAGGAGTTGAATGCACCATTAGCAAGTTTGCTGATGACACCAAATGGACAAGGGGCTTTGAAAGGGATCTAGATAGATTGGAGAAGTGGGCAATGATTAAAATAGCTAAAAACTAAACAAGACCAAATGCTGGATTTTGCACTTAAAATGGAGTAATGCTGGACACAAGTCTAAAGTGGAAGAGGAGTAGCTGGAGAGCATCCCTGCAAAAAGGGACCTGGGTTGCTGGTTGGCACAGGCTTGATAGGAGTCAATGTGCCCTGGAAGCCAAGAGCAAACCATGTCTTGGGGTGCATCAAACACAGCATTACCAACTGGTAAAAAGGGGTGATTACCCTGCTGTATTTAGTGCTCATGCAGCCTTTCCTGGAGTAATGTGTGCCGTTCTGGGCCCTTACCATTCAAAAGAATGGTAAGGTAATTGAATGTGTCTCAAGGAGGTCACAAAACTGAGGAAGGAGCTGGAAGGAATGTCCTATGAGAAGAAAAGGGAGGATGATCCTTCCTGAGGAGGGGAAGTGGAGAGGCAGATGCTAATCCCTTCTCCCTTGTACCCAGTGCTAGGACACATGGGAATGGCTCAAAGATGTGTCTATCAGGGAAGTTTCACACTTGACATGAGGAAGCATTTCTTTATTGAAAGGGTAGTCAAACACTGAAACAGACTTCCTGGAGAGGTGGTCAATGCCCCAAGTTAGTTAGAGGCATTTGGAAAATGCCCATAATAACATGCTTTAACTACTGGTCAGCCATGAAGTGGTCAGGTAGTTTGACTCAATGATCACTGTAGATCCCTTGTAATGCAACTCAGCTTATTCTTATTCTTATTCTTATTCTTATTCTTATTCTTATTCTTATTCTTATTCTTATTCTTATTCTTATTCTTATTCTTATTCTTATCTCCTTCTTCCCCTACCAGCAACATGCTGAGGAAATCTCTGGTGACATATCTTCTCAGCCCTGAAGTAGCAGGTAGGATTAGATGAATAAACATGTCCCAGCCTAGGCATTGGCTCTGTCACTTTGTGGAAAGGAGATGTGTACCTTCTGATGGGGTCGAGAGCTGTGGATTGTCTCAAGATTTGACCATCTGAACAGATTTGCAAAAAGCAAATGTGAAGTGGGATTTTTAAAATTCTTCTGTGTTCATCTAGTTTCTTTGGGTTTCCCCAGTTCTGCAAAACTCCACACTAGTGAGGCTCAAAGATCAAGCCCTAAGTCTGATGCAGGATGTACTCTTGAACTTAGTGCTTGCAAAAAATCTGGAGGTGAGCAATACCTGTTTATTTCCCCATGGATTTTTTTCCCCCTTTTACTTATGTTTAGAAATGCATTGGCTGTTCCCCTTAGAAAAAGCAGGTAAACAGAAAGAGCTAGAGAACAGTACTTCATCACAATGAAGGTCCATCTGGCCCAATACTCTGTCTTCAAAGTGTCCAGCCATCAGTGTCTGAAGGAGAGCACGTGAGCAGTGCAAGATTACTTCTGTCAGGGTTCTGGGGGTGCTTGATGGCTGGGACTGGCCTCGTCTGCGACCCCTGCCGCCTCTGTTTCCTGCCAAAGGCCCAGGGGGGCACCACTTCAGTCCCTGCCTGAGTGATGCTGTAGGTGTGCCCGTCTCTGACCTCTCTTGCATGGGCCTGTGCGAGGAGCCAGTTTAGTTTTGATTTGCCTCAACAATGGTTGTCAGAGGCATGTGAAGGAGGGGTTGTACATGTGCCACCTGCAGGAGACAACTAGAAGAAGCCTTGTCTCTGGGATGACATCGTCTGGCAACATGTCCCATGGGACAGTCAGCAGGAGACACTGAACTCCCTAGAGGGGCTTCTCCAATACGGTG
This sequence comes from Mohoua ochrocephala, assembly GCA_013398855.1. Classification (NCBI taxonomy): domain Eukaryota; kingdom Metazoa; phylum Chordata; class Aves; order Passeriformes; family Acanthizidae; genus Mohoua; species Mohoua ochrocephala. The sequence continues at coordinate 33,159 of VZTA01027939.1, read as the reverse complement.
GCGAAAAGTCTCCACCAATGGACTGCAGTGGGCCAATGGTCTCCTGCCAGCAGGCAGACTTCAGGAGGAGCCAGGGGGCATAAAAAGTAACTGCATCACAAGCTGTGGAGGCTTTTTGGCTGGAAGTTTTTTTTGAGACTTGCTTTTTGGCTGGGGCCTTTAGGTCTAATGCTTTCTGCTTTTTGGGACCTTTTGGAGACTTGTCTTTTGGTCTTTTTGAGACTCTGTTTTTTGCTACTTGCTGGGGCTCACTGCTGCTCGCTGCTGTTTGTTGTCTTTCTCATTCCCTCCTTTGCCCTGGCCCAAGCTTGCCTTTTGGCTCTCCTGCCCTCGTTGGCTCTTATTTGCCCTCGTGCCTGTCCTGCCTCCCTGTGTCCCTGACCAATGCCCTGCCTGCTTCGTCTCTGTGTCCCTGCCTGAACCACCTGTGTCCAACCCTGCCTGCCTCTGATCCAGCCTGCTGCTGTGATCCTCACTGCAACCCTGTCCAGAGTGCCCCATCACCTCGTGTCCGGTTGCCCATCACCACAGGAGCCATCTGCAGGCAGGCAGCGTGCAGACCCCCTGCCTCGTGGACGTCGACGGCACTCCTCGACCTCCATTGGTAATACTCTCTTTTTTTCCCTCTCTCTCTCTCCCC
>VZTA01027939.1:0-32460 GCA_013398855.1 Mohoua ochrocephala | reverse complement strand
TTCCTCTCGCGCTGTCTTTTCTAGCCCTCTTTAGTAGGGCAACTCATTTTTATTTTGTTTTTTTTCATTACCAATAAACAGATACAATGTTTGCCTCGTTTGGCTTAATTTCATTCCCAATCACCTAATTCTAGAAGAACTCTTGCAGTTTCCCTCAGTAGAATGTGACAGCCTGACATCTGCACTGAAGAGACCTGCTCTCTTGGACCCTCAGACCTAGGTTGTAGCTTGTCATGCAGAATTCTAGGTGCAACACAGCATAATTATTCTCTTCCCTATACTCAGTGTGTCAAGTAACAATGAGACTCTTATTTGCCTGAAATACCAGGGTTTTTTCAGGTCCAAAATGCATTTTCAAATACCAGATCAGAAAAGTTACAAGTGGAAACAGAGGTTTATTTTATTTTAATTTTATTTTTCTGAATCTGCTTCATAGCTGATGCTCACAGGCAGTAACACAGTCTATACATGTAGCTGGGAGCAAACTGATGCACTCTTCAGCTTAGCTTCTTGAGTACATCTCTTGCATTCTGGTAAAGGAAGGCCACAGAGCCTCTGAGGGCAGCATCAAGAATACAGTCCCTGTTTCCTGAAGAGTGAGAACATGAAGAATGATCGGAACCAAACGCATATACGCAGAAAGAGGTGTGTGGTATTTTCAGAAGTAGGACATGTGTCAGTGAAAAGCACACTTTTTGCTTTCCAAAACTTGCTCTGTTTTGTTTCTTGGCCAGGGATGCATGAAAAGCACTCTTGTACCTGCCCTATGCTTGTGTTGCATGGAGGCAGAGCTGGAAAGTGGCAGCTTTGGATGATGCAGCAAGCCTGGAGTCCTTCCAAGCACAGGCTGTTTCGCACAAGCAAGAAGCCCTGGGTTGCCTTGAGGGTGCAAGTGCACCAGGCAAGAACCAAGACACGAGGGCCCGGAGATGCTCTGAAAAGGGACTGTGCTCAGTGCTACAGAGGACAAGAAGCAGTCCCCGGGGGATGCCTTTGGGGCTCACCCTGAGAAATCTAGGAAGCTCCCTCCCCCTGTTTTCTAAAATCTAAATTCCCAAAAATCTGGAGAGTAATTTTTTTAAATGATATTTGTTGTATCTTACAAATCCATTGGCTAAAAAAAGATTTGTCCATACTTACAAAGTTTATTCTACAAAAGTGAGGAAATACAGTGTCCTTAAACCAATGGGTATGAGTAAACTGTTGGAGGTTTTTAACTGGCTCTGTGAGCTGTGTCTTCCTATTATCCTATAAATGGGTTATGATATCTGTTGCTACATTTACAATGATACAGATTGAAGATTTGGCCCATAAGGGATTCCTGTAGCATTCACAGGCTTCACTGAATTAACAGAGGAGTGAGATTATGATCCTAATTCTGTGGATAGATTCTCCAGGTTCAGAAGACAGCAATAACATAACCATACTATGCACTCTCTAGAGTTCTTAATATTACTTTTGCAAAGAAGTAGAGAACTGTCGCTGGAATAAGAGCAAGACTGAAAGATTAAGTGACCCATGACTTTTTTAGGGATGAGGGAGGGGATCCTAGTCAGTTAGCAAGGGCATGTCTTTTTCACTAGATATTTTGCAAACTAGCACATTATTTTTATTTCTGTATGTGCTCCTTTAAAATATGTGTGACCATTCTTATATGACAAGGAAATGCGGAAAATCCTACCTCTCATTTTCAAAAGATCTGCAGACATACTGACGTGCACTAGGTATCATCCCTGACTAACCAAGTGCTATGTGGGGATACTGAGATATTAAATAGAAATATATTATTTTAAATTACTCAACTAAAGCTGAAACATTATATCTTGACAATGTTGTTTTAATATTTAAATGCATATATTTCAATAGAAATTTTTCATTTTCTGATTGAAAAATTTCAAAGAGAAATATTTTTCTCTGAAGAAGTGTCAGCATCTTTTCTGTCTTATACAGAATCACAGACTCACAAAATGACTTGGATTGGAAGAGACCTCTGGAGAACATATAACCCAACACCCCTACTAAAGCAAGCTTATCTAGAGCAGGTTGCACAGGAACACATTCAAGCAGGTTTTGAGTATCTCCAGGGAAGGAAACTGTACAGGCTCTCTGGGCAGCCTTTTCCAGTGCTCTGTCATCCTCTAAGAAAATTTTTTCCCCATATGCAGATAGGTCTTCCTGTGTTTCAGTTGGTGCTCATTGTCCTTATCCTGTCATTGGGCACCACTGAAAACTGATATGCTAAATTTAGTAGAATATTCAAAGGTAATTCGATAGATAACGAAGAACTTTAGGAAGAAAAGTCTGAAAAATAATTTTGAAATTGTCATTTTCAATGGGTTTTGCTGATTTTAAAAATACTTATTTTTTCTGAAATCTTAAAACTGTTCAGTATTTCTCAACCAAGATCTGTTCAAGTTTTTTTTTTCACAAACACTATTGTAGCAAATCAGAAGGTTTCATTTATGAAGATATATGCATCTATCTCTACACTATTCTTGCCATAGTTGAAAACTGAAGAAAACACCTGATTCTGAAACTTCTATAATAGAAGCCAGTGACAACATTTTCTTTGATGTTAATTCAAGCAATCTCTTCAATTAAAAAAAAAAAGTAAATCATATCAGTAATGCACATATTGAATTTTGGAATGCTGTTGTTCCAGAAAGACTAGAAAATGTTGAAAGGCTTCATGGGCAAACTCTCAAATACAAACTGAATAACCAGGTCTAGTGAAAGGTGTCCCTGCCCACAGCAGGGGAATTGGAACTAGATGATCTTTAAGAACCCTTCCAACCCAAAACATTCTGTGATTCTATGTTTCTATAAACGTTATCTCACTATATGTAGCATAAATTAAGAACATTCACCCGTATTGTAGTTATTTTGATTGTGTATGTGAAATAGTCAAATTCATACCCATATTTCATAACTGTGCATTTCTATATCTGACGTTTTAAAAGAGCAGTGGTTAAATTTGTTTCAGGGAATGGAATGTCTTTATTGATGCTATGAGGACAATCCAAACTCTTCCAGACAAAACATGGATGTATTTGCTGCTTAGTTGAAGAACACAGAGAACAAGCCAAATAAAACCTGTATGCTTGTCTTCCCAGAGAACACTGTGCCAAAAATAAGTTTCAAACACAGAAAGAATAACTATTTTAATTTAAAAATTTGTGTTCTTTTTTTCCCCCTCTATTTACGTTGTTTTTTAACTCTCTAGCCCAAGAAGGCCAATGCCATCCTGGCCTGTATTGGCAATAATGTGGCCAGCAGGACCAGGACACTGATGGTCCTCCTGTACTCACCACTGGTGAGGTCACACCTCAAGTGTTGCATCCGGTTTTGGGCCCCTCACTCCAAGAAAGACATTGAGGTGCTGGAGAGTGTCTCGAGAAGGGCAATGGAGCTGGTGAAGGGTCTGCAGCACAAGTCTAATGAGGAGCAGCTGAGGGAGCTGGGGTTGTTTAGCCTGGAGGAAAAGAAGATCAGGGGGGATCTTATCACTCTCTACAACTGCCTGAAAGGAGGGTGTAGCCAGATGGGAGTCAGTCTCTTCTCCCAAGGAGCCGGAGATAGGACAAGAGGAACTGTCATGATAGGATAAGAATTAATAGATAAAAATTGAAAGGGGAAATTTAGGCTGGATATTAGGAACTCTTTAATGTCAGGGTGGTGAGACACTGGACCAGGTTGCCCAAGGAGGTTGTAGATGCCTCAACCCTGGCAGTGCTAAAGACCAGGCTGGATAAGGCTTGAGCAATCTGGTCTAGAGGGAGGTGTCCCTGCCCATGGCAGAAGAGGCTGGGACTAGATGATCTTTAAGGTCCCTTCCAACTCTTTAACATTCTATGATTCTGTGATTCCTTCTTTGTCATAGTGCAGGCATCCCTATGTCACACCAGGAAGCACAAAAGCTTCAGCAGTCTAGCCACTGTTAGAGCCACTTCAAAAGCTCTGGTTAAGCTGAAGTGGTAATAGACACAAAGAATCCACAAGAAAAGCCAACTCAGTAATTCTGCTGAAATCAGCCCTCACTAGGTAAAATGTAATTCCTGCAGTGGGAGATCATTTGCAACCCACTCACTCAAAGAAACCCACCAACTCACAAGAAGAGAAAGACTGAGCATGGGACTAGGCAGCATTAGAAGCGAGGGAATCATTTAACCAGTTGAATAAGAGAACTATGTAGCCAATGAACATTAATTCCTTTGTTTGCCAAAAGGTTATAAATAGTGAAAAGTTTTGAACAACTTTGGGTCCCCCCACCACTGAGAAATTCAGGGTGAAGAAGGACTAACAGAACGCCACTGAATCTATGGGTGGTGACTATCTACTGCTTAATCTCTCTTCTCTCTCTCTCTCTCATTCTCTCCCTCATCCTCTCTCTCCCCTCTCTCCTGCCCCCTCACATTATACTATTAAATAAAATCTGTACTATGACTTAAGCATATGGTCTTGTTTGCCCTTAATTTGGATAGAGATATCTCTCTATACATCAGATCATAACACCAAGTTAGCCAAAATCTGAGCATGAGTTAAATGAACAGTCATAAACAAAAAACTCCAATGTGCTTCTTCTTCCCTCTGGGGAAGAAGACTATTTCCACCACCTGTTTCAAACACTAATGAATTACTTCTTCATCTTATCACCTTCATCTTCAAATTTTGTAATTGAATGTGAAGAAGGCCAGAGTTGAGAGTGTTTTTACTTAACTGTAAGCCTATAGGATTTTTTGTCTCCTGGAAGGATAATATTGAGGTTAATTACCTAATTTGCACATCTTTCTTAGAGAAACCTGTATTACTGTCTTGGGTAACCCAAAATGATATTGTATACCATATATATCTGTGCCCAAAAATTGTTACTGCCTCTCTAAGACCCGGCACTACGGCCAGAAAAGGAACGGCAGCGGCAGAGAGGGCGGGGGCTGCCCAGACTATTTAAGTCAGAGCTTGGTAGCTGGGCTCGCTCTCTTTCTCCTGGTGGCTTTTGCTCAAGGCAGAGGCTTCGTTTTGTCAGAGGTTGTTTCGAGTGGGTTTTTTCTGGGCTTGCAACTCAGAAAAATGCATTACACAATCAGAAACTGTTTTAAAGTGAATTTTCCAAACTCTGTTGGCAATGTGAAACCTGAGCTGTCCTGGGGCCAGACCACCCCAGGTTGGTCTGGGAGGCTGTTTCTTCCCCGCCCAACATACCAGTGGTTCAGAAACAGCAGCACCAACACCAGCTGAGTCCAGCAGGTGGCAGCAGAAAGTGTCAGGCAGCAGAGCTCACCCCATGCATGCTGACAATTCCCATCTGCCACTGGAACTGCTTTGTAAGCTCCTACCTTCCCACGCGGGTTTCTTTTGTCCGCCATCCTTTCCCTTTGTCTCCCAGACTGCATGGTTTCCTGCGAGGATCGCCATCTTAGTGTGGGGAAATGGACACCATTTTCCCTTTGTCTTTTGGGCCATGAGGTCAGCTGTGGGAGCTGCCATTTTGGGAATGTGGGTGTACCCTGCCATTTTGGGCCTCTCTTTAGTAATTTTGCATCTAGTGATTATTTACTCTCTGTGTGTGTGTGCGCGTGTGCATTTGTGTATGTGTATGGTTGGGTTTTGGGTTGTTTGTTTTGACTGTTGCTCTTTTACTTGCAAGTAAAGTGTTATTTTTCACTTTCATCTACTTGTATTCATTCCATATTGGTGGAAATGAATTGGTTAAAGAAAAGGGGGAAGAACTCAATTTTGAGTGTTCCCCTTAAATTGTCTTAAACTAAGACAATTACCTTTCTCCTTTTTCCTGAGAACTATAAAATATTTACATTTTCTAGTTTTCTTCCATAAGTAGAACGGAATTTGCCAAAACATAACAATTAAAATGCTTTTCCTGTCCTATTTGCAGCCTGGTTGGAAACAGGAATTACCAGGAATCTGATGCCAAATTGATTTTTGCTTTCTTTCTTTTATATGTTCTCTGTATTCTTTACACATATAATTGTAGCTTTATTATTGTATTCTAGCTAGCTTCAGTACTTTTCCTTACCCTACCAAATAGGCAGAAAGACAAAACACATTCCAAGGCTCCTATCCTATCTTGGTTTTTCCTGGCAACCAAGGCTGAGACCAGCTCTTTGATACGTATGTTCATAAAAAAAGTTTAGTTCCCCTCTGAGGGCGGAGGATTTAGAAGGGGCTTGAACCAAGGGAAATTGCCCCACGACTTATGTCTCTAATTGGTGATTTTTGTCAATTATGCTAATCTGCTAAACCTATAAAACTGCATTCACCCTGTGGGGGCGTGGGCATTTTGTGGACATTTTCCATATCTGCCCCTGGAGGCCTCCAATAAAGACCAGCCTTTATATTACTTCCTATACTAATATTATCTCGAAAGTATGTTGTTTCATTTCTGGGTTCTCTAAGGCATCAGTCTGACAAGGCTTTCTGATCTTCTGGTACTCCGTTCCTAATTCTATCAAGGTAAAAACTTCTATTCATGCTGATGAACATAAGAAATTCTTTGCTCAAAGCTTATGAAAACCTCTTTTATCTGCAGAGTCACACAGTATTCCTCATAAATTACTTTTTCTTTATTTTTATGTTTAAAAAATAAATTTTTAAAAAAGGATTTGAATTTTAAAAAAGCTTTCACTTCAAAGTGATTTGAGTTTGCCACAAAATTCCTCAAGTGTTCCAAAGATCTTGTTTACATAAAGCAGTTGTATCTATGATGACTTCTTATGAATTATAATTTCATATTTTTAAAGTTCACTGTCAAAACCAGAAAAATAATAATAAACATCTGCATATTAAAGAGTGTATTCTCTTTGCTTTTGCAAGTGTAAGGTTCAGTTTATCTTAGGCAGCTTAAATTACAAACAAACACAAATTAGAGACAACCAGTAGTGCCTGTGGGCTTTTCTTGGCATGAGCTTTAGATTATGAATTTGTTGTTGAAGGGAAAAAAGCTGAAGTAACAAACAGATGGGCTACAAAGTCCATAGTGTATTTTAATAAGTAGTACTATGCAGCATAATGTAGGCAAACATACTTACTAAACTGAGGTATGCTTATCCATTTCTTTACAGCCAGATCTCATTTCGTGATTATGAGCTCTGGATAGGCAGACCTAGGTAAGAAAAGGTTTTAAGTGGATTTCTGGTGAGAAATACGTCCTCTGAATGTCCTTGGAGGCAAGTCAGGTATTTAGGAAATGAAAAGAGAATAATTCCGAACATTGGATTCTTCATATGGAGAGAGAGGAAAGGAAAAAAAAGAGAGGACTGAGAAGAGCATGAGGTATGAGGTATTATTGGAGGATAGTTAAAGGGATGTATGTACATAGTAGGCAAGTAACACAGTTCTGTGTAAGAGAATAAGGGAAAGCTCAAATAAAGTGACAATATGACTAGAAATCTTAATAGTCCTTGTAAACAATGTGAGGAAATAATGAACTGAGGCACAACAGAGATAATTAGAGAGAAACAGTGAAAGAAGCAGGTGTTGTTAAGTTAGAGAAACCAGCACAAGATACAAACCAGAACCAAAGCGACATGTTATATAATGAGGAAGAGATCATTAGCTAAAAGGAGATAGAAATGACCGTGAGGCAGAGGGGATAGTTGAGCAGTACTGTACACAGAGAAGGGAAGAGAGTAATAATAGGATGCCAAATAAGAGTTAAAATACATGTCATTTCTCTCAAGCTTTTATACCATCCTAAATGCACTCCTGCTTGCTTAACAGAAGAAAATATCTTCTAATATTAATTTAAACTTTAGGTAGGTTGTGGTTTTTTTGAAAATTAAAATAAAAATTTTCTGTGTTTTTGTTTACCTTTGCTAAAATGGTGACTAGTGGTCCCCTACCTTCTAAGTCTGCTACAGACCTACAATATTTCTAAGAGATTTGAGTTCATTCTGTTCAACAAAAGTTACTGCAGGTTAGTGAAAAATTTTAGAAGGATTGTTTCATGTTCAGCTATAAATATTAATTTTTAATTGAAAATTACAGCACTGTTAAATTATTTCAAATGCTATGACCACTTGTTCCAAGTACTGAATTCATGGTTTTGTTGCTCTCTATTTTCTGATAGAAAAGAAAGAGTGTATCTCCACTGAATGTAAAAGGAACCTTTACATAAGTGAGTCATTTACTCAGTCATCGTTTAATTACTTTGGAAGACTCTCTAACAGTATTACCTACAGAATATTCTTGCATGAATGTAGCTACACTTTAACTAGTCAGTGTACAAAGCAATCAAATTGATTATCTAACTCTGAATTAATGAATGAATTAATGATGTGAGGGTTACCTAGTCATCAGTACTCTTAGGGGCCATGTAATATTGCTTAATATTTGTTTTCTGATGAGGTAGATACCATTGTCATAGCTGGACAAAAGGCTTTAAGTCCCTACAGTATGAACTTCTTGGAATGCATGGTAGTAAGATTATGATTAAAGGAGTAATGATAAAATTAAACGAACAAGGAGTCATGTTATGTATGTCAAATTTTCTTCCCATTGTTCAGCTTAAGTTTACCTTACTTTGAAAGGTAAGTTTTCTGTAAGATCTGAATAAGAAGTAAATTCCTCCATCATATTCACAGCATTCTCCATATTAGTTATTCTGAACTTATTTTTAAGTATTTTGGGTTCCTTTGATATTTTAATTAATTATGTTTAAGCTAATTTTTTGTGTAGTCTAACTATAAAGCAGAAACACTTTGCCTTTTTCCTTATACAAGAGCCGATGTAATCATAGGACTTCAGAAGGCCACCAGAAAGAACACTAGTGTCATGAACTTCAGGGACCACATGGTCCTTTTAAGCATCATGTCAATTTTCTTGCTCTGCAACTTCTTCTGACATTTTCTTAACATGAACTTAATTGTAAAAATGGATAAAGGATAAGGACAAATAAAGGATAGAAAAAGCTTAAGTAACTTTTATACTTTATTCAACAATGGTTTTATATTTGTGTTAGAACCTAATTTTAGACTTTAAACAGTTCTGTAATTTTAATGTATTACTGTCATCAAAATTGAACTAAAGCTTCCATAGACTTCAGTGTTAGACAGACAAACATTCCAGCTGACTCTACAGCTGGATTTCATCTGGTTGTCTCTTTGATGATACTTTAATCAGTCAGGAGTCCTAATTGTAATTGCAGCTGAGAAATACATAACAGAAAGTATTTATTACATTTTGGGTTTTATTTTATCACTGCTGATAAAATACAAATGTCCCTTGCAAGGAATTGAGAGCAATGCAAACGCTGCTTCATAACCTTGTGTAGCCACCTAATGAGGAACTGTTTGCAAAAAAATGAATTGACAAGTCTCAGTAATTTATAAAATACTACTGCAGTTCTGTTGTTTTTATCAGACAATATACAAAAGACTATAACACTTCAGAGATGGAAAGAAAGATTTTTTTTGTCATACTGACTGGCATTCTGCATAGAATTTATGAAAGTCTGAATTAGTTACAAGGAAAAGGAAATTGACCATGGAAGTGTTTAAGAAGGGAAGGCTACTAGAATGCTTCAAGTAGAAAACTCTGCTTTCATTCTTGTGCCAAAGATCTGATCTTTGTGAACTCCAGAATTCACATTAAGAAATTTTCCTTTCCTTCTAGTCTCACCATGCCCATGAATCATGTGTTTAAGTGTACATGACCTTTTATTTCCTTTTTCCCTTTTTCCCTTTTTCCCTTTCTCCCTTCCCCTCCTCTCCCCTCCCCTCCCTAATTCAGGTTCAAGGCTTATAAAATCACAGAATGGCTTGGGTCGGAATGGACCTTATAGATTCACCTAGTTCCAACCACCCTGCCTTGATCAGGAACACCTACCACTAGACCAAGCTGCTCAGACTTCCATCCAATCTGGCCTTCAACACTTCCAGGGATGGGGCATCCACAGCTTCTCTGGGCTGGGCAACCCGTTCCAGTGCCTCACCACTGTATTGGTTTGGCATGGCCTGGTTTTAGGTAGGAGGGGAGCCACAAAGATGGCTCCTGTGAGGAAGGTGCTAGAAGTTTCCCACCATGTCTGGCAGAGCCAATGGCTGATGGCTCTGAAGATGGACATGCTGCTGGCCAAAACTGGGCCAATGAGAAAGGTTGGTAACGCCTCTGTGATGACATATTTAAGAAGAAAACCAAAATAAAGCCACAAGGTTTTGGATTCTAGTCAGACAAGAGGAGGCGGTGGTGAGAACATGTGAGAGAAACAACATGGCAGCACCCAGGTCAGTGAACAAGTAGACGGAAGAGGTGTTCCAGGCACTGGAGGGAGATTCCTCTGCAGGCCGTGGTGAAGACCATGGTGAAGCAAGTTGTCCCCCTGCAGCCCATGGGTCCACGTGGGATGCAGAGATCCACCCGCAGCCCGTGGGGGAGGTGCCCGTGCCGGAGCGGGTGGATGCCTGGAGGAGGCTGTGTTCCAGTGGGAAACCCAGTGGAGAGAGAGGGCCCCTGCTTCCAGGCTGGAGCAGCCTGTCCTTGGAGGACTGCACCCCGTGGAAAGAGAGACCCACGGCACAGCAGTTTTGGGAGGACTGTTTGCATGTGGGAGGGACTCATGCTGTAGCAAGTGCAGTATGGCTGCTGCTCATGAGAGTGGACCCACGCCGGGGAAATTAATGGAGAACTGTCTCCCATGGGAGGGATCCCACGGCCCCACAGGGAAAGTCTCCTCTCCTGGAGCAGTGTGGTAATCTGGGTGATGAACTGACCAAACCCTCATGCCCTGTCTCCCTGCGCTGCCGGTGGGAAGGAGGGAGGGGCTGGGGGGTGGAAGGTGTTCTAAGGGCTTATTTTACTTCTCATTACCCTCCTCTGATCCTGTTAGTAATAAATTCACTTCGCAACTTAAGTTGAGCCTGTTTCGCCCTTGAAGTGTTTCTCCCGGTCCTTACCTCACTCATGAAGTGTTTGTTAATTTTTTTTTCCTTTTCCCTCCTCTGCCCAGCTGTGGCAGCAGAGGGTGAGCGAGTGGCTCCCGTGGGTGCCTGGCGTTGGTCCAGTGTCAAACCATGACAACCACCCTCACAGGGAAGAATTTTCTCCTAATATCTAATCTAAACCTACTCTCAGTTTTAAGCCATTTCCCCTTGTTGTGTCGCTATACGCTCTTGCAAATAGTCTTTCTTCATCTTTCTTGCAGGCTCCCTTCAGATACTGGTAGCCCCCACTGACGCCACCCTGGAGCCTTCTGTTTTCCAGGCTGAACAAACCCAGTTCTCTCAACCTTTCCTGAGGTGTTCCATCCCTCTAATCAATTTGGTGGCCTCCTCTGGACTTGCTCCAACAGGTTGATGTCCTTCCTGTGCTGAGGACCCCAGAGCTGGATGCAATACACAAGGCGGGGCCTCACCAAAGTGGGCTAGAGGGTGAGAATCACCTCCTTTGCCCTGCTGGCCACACTTCTTTTGTTCGAGCACAGGATACAGTTGGCTTTCTGGGCTGCATAAGTGCATTGCTGGCTCATGTCAAGCCTCTTATCCACCAACAACCTCAGGTATTTCTCAGCACGGCTGCTCTTGATCTGTTCATCCCTCAAGTATTGATACCAGGAGTTGCCCCAATCCAGCTACAGCACCTTTTACTTGGTCTTGTTAAACCTCATGAGGTTCCCATGGGCCCATTCTTGAGTGGTATGACCAGGCAGGGCAGTGAGGAGAGGTTTCTTCCCTTTCACAGATCATAGAATAATTAAGGTTGGGAAAGACCTCCAAGATCATTGAGTTCAACCTTTGACTGAACACCACCATGCCAACTAAACCATAGCACTAAGTGCCACTTCCAGTCATTTCTTGAACACTTCAAAGAATGGTGACTTGACCACCTCCCTTGGCAGTCCATGCCAATTTTTAACCACCCTTTCAGTGTAAAAATTCTTCCTAACATCCAACCTGAACCTCCCTTGGCACAGCTTGTGGCCATTTCCTCCTGTCCTCTTGTGAGTTGCCTGGGGAAGAGGTCGAGCCCCACCTTGCTACAATCTCCTTTCAGATAGTTGTAGAGTGATAAAATCTCCCTTGAGCTTCCTCTTCTCCAGACTAAACAATCCCAGCTCCTTCAGATGCTCCTTATTTGACTTACTCTCTAGACCAGGTGCAAAAATGTAATGGTGGTTGTAATTCCATCTTGAATACCAAACGGAATATTTCTGGTACTGGAAAACATGCCAAAAATAGTTGAAGTACTGAAAAAGTTCACCGAGGGAGAAAGTAGAATTTTTTTATTTTTACATTTTTTTACAGATCTTCATATTTTGGCAATACTTTCATGTAGCTTAATGAATATGTCAGACCCTTTCTAACTGTGAACTGTTACTGCTTTAAAACATTTGAGAAAGTTTTAGGGAGTCAGGGATAGTGCCGATTCAAATTCTGGAGTAACCACCATTTCAGCAAAGACTCCAAGCTGAACTGCATGGACAGAAGTGCTCTGGAACTGAGGATCACACAGAGGGAGCAAGGTGAGCTTCCCTACCCAGTAAGAGTTCGAAAATAAAACACAGAAAGATTGCCCCAGTCCCCTCCTCCCGAGCAGGAAGCGGTGGAGCCGTCACTTAGAGACAGCTCTGACTCAGGGTGGGCAGCACCAGCAGGAACAGCTCCTATCCCCATTCCCCCATGGTGCGGCTGCCAGGGTGTGGTGTGGAGGTTTAAGCAGCAGTGCAAGCAGGAAAGGGCACAGTCACTCACCTTAAGAGGTGAGCTTAGCAATTGTGTCTACTTGCCAAGGATCTGTGTCTTCTGCACGTGCCAGAAAGAACATGGCAACGCAAACTGGCCTTCCGAGGAAATATGCAGGGGTCCAGGTCTCACACTGCAGAGAGTGCCAGAGACTGGCATTGGTATCTGAAGGAAGAAGAGACAATACCTGTGTGAGGTATGAGTAGGTCAGTGGTCTGTTCAGCCTAGTGGTGCAACTTAAAGAGGAGGTGGGAAGGTTAAACAGTAATCAGGGTGTCTGAGGAGTAAATTGACTGGTGGAGCTGTGTTCTACCAACCCTGAGGCAGGGTACCACACAGCTGCACCTCAGGAAGCCAAGGATGCCCTAACCTCTTCCTAACAGGCAGGAGGGAACCTAAGAGACTAGAGGGAATGGGGAGTCAGGTCCCTGCTTTGGGTGGCTGCTGAATCCTCTCCTGGCCTTCCTCTCCTTCCCAGGTGACCCTACAGAAGAGGTTTGAGGATCTGGGAACTGAAGGCCAGGAAAATGATGAGGTAGAGAAAGGACCATCTGAGGGGTTGGCTAGCGAGAATCAGCCAAGCCCATGTATTACAACTACACAAAATAAAAAGAAGGGTAGTTGTCATAGGTGACTTCCTTCTGAGGGGAATGGAGACCCCAGTATGCTGACTGGACCCATCTCACAGGGAAGTCTGCTGCCTGTGTGGGGTCTGGGGTAAGGAAACTCCCTGATCTGGTACAGTCCTCTGACTATTACCCTCTATTAATTGTCCAGGCTAGTAGTGCTGAAATTGAAGGAAGAAGTCCTAGGGCAATCAAAAGGGACTTCAGGGCACTGGGACATTTGGTCAAAGGAGTAGATGCACAAGGTTGTATTCTACTCAATTGCTTCAGTACTAAGGGCAAATACTGAAAGGAACAGGGAAACTAGCCTGATTAATACATGGCTTAGGGGCTAGTGTCATAGGTGGAATTTTTGGTTTTGGACCATGGGGCAGTTCACATTGCATCAGGCCTGCTGGCAACAGATGGGGTCCACCTGTCTCAGAGGGCGAAAAGGATTATAGCTCATGCATTGGCAGGGCTCGTTGAGAGAGCCTTGGGGGCCACTTGGGAGGCAGTCCTGAGGGGCAAAGTTGCCCAGGAAGTTTTAATGGGCTTTAAGAAGGAAATCTTAAAGATACAGGAGCAGTCTGTCCCCACGTGCTGTAAGACAAGTCAGCAGGGAAAAAGACCAACCTGGTTAAACAGAGAGCCTAGGCAGGAACTCGGAAAAAAACCACAAGAGTTCCTTCCTCTGGAAGGAGGGGCAGGTAGCCTAGGGGGACTGCAAGGATGTTGTGAGGTTATGTAGGGAGAAAATTAGAAGGGCCAAAGCCAAAATGGAACTTAAGTTGTCCACTGCGCTTAAAGACAACAAAAAAAGTTTCCATAAATACATTGGCAGCAAAGCCAGGGCTAAGGAAAGTCTTCATCCTTCACTGGATGCAGAGGGTAGCACAGGAGTTGAGGAAAAGGCTGAGATATTTAATGTCTTCTTTGTCTCAATCTTTAATACTAAAACCAGTTGTCAGGATATTGAGTTTCCAGAACTGCAAATTAGTGATGGGGAGTTGAATAAAGCCCCCATAATCCAGGATGTGGGTTTAGTGACCTGCTGTGCCCATTAGACATACACAAGTCTATGACCCCGCATGGGATGCACCTGAAAGTAAAGAGACAACGGGTAAAAGAGCTCACCAAGAAACTTTGAATCCTTTACCAGTACTTTTCGTTAACTGGAGATGTCCCAGTTGACTGGAGACTAGCAAATGTGATGCTCATCTACAAGAAGGGTCAGAAGGATGATGTGGGCTAATATAGGCCTGTCAGCCTGACCTTGGTACCAGGGAATGTCATAGAACACATCATCTTGAGTGCCGACACACAGCACATGCAGGAGAGCCAGGGGATCAACCCCAGCCCACACAGTTTTACGAAAGGAAGGTCCTGCTTCACCAACCTGATCTCCTTCTATGACGAAGTGACCCACCTAGTGGATGAGGAAAAGGCTGTGGATGTTCTCTATCTAGACTTCCGTAAGATTTGACACCATCTCCCACAGCAATCTCCTGGAGAAAATGGGTGCTTTCAGGTAGTTGTAGAGAGTAATAAGGTCTTCCCTCAGACTCCTTTTCTCCAGCCTAAACAACCCCAGTGCTCTCAACTGCTCCTCATCAGATCCTTCACCAGCTTCACTGCTTTTTGGAAATACTCCTGCACCTCAATGTCTTTCTTGTAGTGAAGGGCCCAGGACTGAACATGGCACTTGAGGTATGACCTCACCAGTGCTGATTACAGGGGGACTATCACTGGCCTGGTCCTCCTGGCCACACTATTTCTTATACAGGCCAGGACACCATTGACCTTCTCGGCCACCTGGGCACATGGTGTCTCACGTTCAGCTGCTGTTGACCAACACCTGCAGGTCCTTTTCCACCAGGCAGCTTTCCAGCCACTCTGCCTGCCACAAGCCTGCCACAAGCACTGCATGGGGTTGT
This sequence comes from Mohoua ochrocephala, assembly GCA_013398855.1. Lineage (NCBI taxonomy): Eukaryota > Metazoa > Chordata > Aves > Passeriformes > Acanthizidae > Mohoua > Mohoua ochrocephala. The sequence continues at coordinate 17,226 of VZTA01027939.1, read as the reverse complement.
TGTGACCCGAGTGCAGGACCTGGCGCTTCACCTTATTGACCCTCATAAAATTGTCCTGGGCCCACCAATCCAATCTGGTCTGAACCCTCACAGCAGATTAATGCTCCTTCTCAGCTTGGTGTTGTCTGCAAACAGACAGAGAGAGGACATGATCCCCTCATCTCGGTCATTCATGAAGATATTAAACATATCTGGCCCTAATAGTGAGCCCTGGGGAACACCACTTGTAACTGTCCACCAGCTGGATGTTACTCCATTGACCACCATTCTCTGGCCCTGCCATCCATCCATTTTTTTACCCAGTGAAGACTACACCCATCCACACCATTGTAAGCCAGTTTCTCCAGGAGAATGATGCAGAAAATGATGACAAATTCTTTACTAAAGTCCAGGTAGATGACATCCACAGCCTCTCCTTTATCTGCTAAGCTGGTGACTTTGTCATAAAAGGAAATGAGGTTGGTAAAGCAAGGCTTGCCTCTCATAAACCCATGCCATCTGGGCCTGATACCCTGGTTGTCCTGTACTTGCCATGAGAAGGCATTCAAGATGATCTGCTCCAGCACCTTCCCTGGCACCATCAAGCTGACAGGTCTGTATTTCCCAAGACCATCTTTCTGACCCTTCTAATAACTGGGCAAAACATTTGCTAACTTCCAGTCACTTGGGACCTTCCTGGTTGACCAGGAGTAAATGATTGAAAATGTCTTGGTGGGTTCTTCTGCCAGCTCCCTCAGTATTGTTGGGTGGATCCCTTCTGATCCCATGGACTTCTGTGGGTCCAAGGGACATAACAAGTCAGTGACCCTTCCCTCCTGGATTATGGGGCCTTCATTCTGCTCCCCATCTCTGTCTTCCAGCTCACGGGACTGGGTACCTTGAGGACAATTGGTCTTGCTATTAAAGACTGAGTCAAAGAAGGCATTAATATCTCAGCCTTTTCCTCATACCCTGCCAGTATGTTTCCCTCCACACCCAATAAAGGATGGAGAGTCTCCCTGACCCTCCTTTTGTTGCCAATGTATTTATAGAAACCCTTTTTGTTATCTTTACAGTCCTGGTCAGATAAAGTTCTGGCTGGGATTTGGTCCTTCTAATTTCCTCTCTGCATAACCTCACAGCGTCTGTGTAGTTCTCCTGAGTTGCCTGCCCATTTTTCCAGAGGTGATGCACTCTCTTTTTTCCCTGAGTTCCAGCCAAAGCTCTCTGTTTAGCCAGGCTGGTCTTCTTCCCTGTTCGGTCTTTTGCCCATGGGGACGGCCTGCTCCTGTGCCTTTAATATTTCCTTGTTAAACCATGTCCAGGCTTCCTGGATTCCTTTTCCCTGCAGGACTACCTCCCAAGGGACTCTTTCAACCAGTCTCCTTCATAGGCCAAAGTCTGCCTTCTGGAAGACCAAAGAGGCAGTTCTGTTGGCATCCTTCCTTACCTACCTGAGCATTTCATGATTACTGTGCCACAGATGGCTTTTGACCACCATGACCCACACAAATCCTTCTTTGTTTCCAAACAGCAGGTCTACTGGGGCACCACCCCTGGTCAGCTCCCTTACTGCTGTCAGGAGGTTATGTTCCACACACTCCAGGAACTTCCCTAGACTGTTTTCTCTCTGCTGTGTTGTACTTCCATCAGACATCTGGTAAGTTGAAGTCCCCCATGCAAACAAGGGTCAATAACTGCGAGACTTCTACCAGCTGATTATAGAATACTTGGTGGTGAATCTCTCAATTTTACATGTAAAAATCAGTTCTGATCCTATCCTTCACTGACAAAGTTTCAATACATTATTCTCGCTGAAATAAAGTATTTTATGTGAGAAATGAGAAAAACCGCTGAGTATCTGAAGTAACACAGAAGCTGAAAGTGCATAGTATTTTCTCCAGGCAAGGTAGACAAAACTTTCCTAATTTATTTTTTACCTTACCTTAGGTCTTTTACTTGACACCAGTTCTCAGTGGATGCTCACCTGCATGGGTAAAACAGCTAAGTTTTCCCTCACTTGTTTTCTGAAATGTTTAATGAAATGAAATAGGTTATACAACACATGATATTGAACTTGGGAAATCTGAGAAATTAGAGCTCAAGATGTGAAGAAGTCTTCACATTTTCAGTACCTTCAATTTCATTGGCTGTGTGTTCATGGCATATTTTATGGTATATATTGACTTGTTCAAATTTATCCCTCAGGATTTCATCTATCCTGGCTCCAATGAGCAGTGGGAATCCAAAGCAAAAAGAAATGTGAAACTATATAGGAAAGATAAGTGTAAATGGTTTTAATTTTAAAATTCTTTTTCACTGGGACCTGAAAACTGAAGCATTCTTAAAAGAAGTAAAATTATGGTTAGGAAAAAAAACCAAACCTCTGTTTCAGAATGCTGGGAGCACTGGTCCATGGTTTTAGTCATTGAAATAGATTACCTGTATGTGGCGGTGGCTCAGCCCTCTGGAGGGCTGCAGCGTCCTCGTGGTCATCGGACCACTGCCCTGAACTGGTGGCGAAGGCCCAGGGAGGAGAGCTGCCAGCCATCTGTTGAGGATACCTGTGTGTGTGTTCCCCCTCGTGTTTGTTATTCCCTGTTTATTATGTATGTCCTCCGTTCAATATGTATGTCCCCTGTTAAATATTCATTATGTTCTCGAAAGTTCTGTTCACTTCGACACCCCATTGGTTCCTCCCTCCCTACCCAGTCCCTCCTTCCCCAGTTCCGATTTGTTCCCCGGTTGTCCCTCAAGTTTCCCTCCGCCCATTTGCCCTTCCCTGATTGGTTGCCCTGTTTCCCTTATAAACCCGGACTTTCAGCTTTCCCAGTGTCTTCGTCCCTGGAGCCTCCACAATGAACCATCTTGCTGGAACCCACACGAAGACCCTTCCCTCCCCCTTTGCCTCCGGCGCCTCCCCAACTTACACTCTGCGAGCCCCCTTCCCCACTCGGGAAGGACAGCACAGCAAGGACAGCAGCCAGCTCCTGTCAGCACTGGCCGACCCCTGTGGCCAGGGACGCTGCAGGATAGCCGCAGATTCCCTCGAAGAGGGGTGGCTCGAGGGGAGCCGACGCAGCGCCTGTATGCCAAATTGGCAGTAGCATTTTTGGCCTGAAAAACAATTCACTGTAATTATCAGGTTTTTAGGACTCTTTTTGTTTAATTAGAGTAATAAGTGAAATCTGAATTCAATTTAAGCCCTACAAACTAGGTCTTCAAGTGTTATAAATTATAATAGTACCATTGACTTTGTGAAGCTGTGTCAGTATATCATCATGAAAACTCCAAATGTTCTAGAATTCACCACAACACAAACTTTGAGTGACCTTTAAGTGCTTACTAGAACAAGTACTTGAAATGTCAGTGGCAAATAAAGTTTGTTAGGAATACTTGAGTCAACCTTTTATAAATGTTTTTGACAATTACCAGTTTTCAATTGCAATCAGATTTGCATTAGAACTGCGCAAAGAAATAGCAATTTATTTTGACAGTTTATTTTTCAGCATTTTCTTACGAAAGAAGAATAAAGCTTATTTTTCACTCATTTCCTGGTACTGAAATTGCTTAAATCTAAGTAATTTGAACTACTGAAAATTTTTGATGACTGACAATGGCAGTTGTTTGTAGAGAAACAATGTTATGGAGACTGGAAATCTCTGGGCCAGGATTTGATTTTAAATGAGAATTATAAGAGAGAACAGTCTTCATAAATATGCTTTACTAAAAGTAAAGAGAAAACTCTGTGAAGAAGTACATTATAATACTTGGCTGTGTCATACAGATGTCACAGCTCTACCAGCAAAACCTGTGCTTGCATCTTAGTTGACATCAGCTGCTGTTTGTTTTTTGCTCACAGAGCAATGTAACTACATTGTTACCTTACTTCTCATGGCATATCCTGTGTGTGCACTGGAGATCTTCACTGACAGACCTACACACGTGGCTATGGCAATGGAAGTTTTGTTGCATAAACACAGTAACAGAAGGCTTAAATCAGTCTAGATTTTCTCATACATACAGACACATATGTTCACATCAACATTGACAAATGTCAATGACATGGATATTTTAAAAATTAAGTGTCTTTGAATACTAATACATTGGTAAATTTTGGATATTTTAATTTTAAACTGAGTATTATATCTGGTGCAGATGTGTTTCATCTGTGTTAAGATGCAAAGAAATATGGCTAAGATCCAATGAAGCTGCCCTTCCTCCTGCTGCAGACTCCTGGAATGACAAAAAGACTTTGAGATTTGGCCACAAGTGGAAAGAGAGCCATCATCCAGTCTTTCTAAAATTACATTTTAAAGGCTAGCAGACAAAAATCTCTGAACTCCTTTACTTAGACTCTGATATCTAAACTCTTTATCCTATGATTTATTCCACTGTTGAAGACAATAGTCTGTTATACAATTGGGATTCTTACAATAAAATTTAAGAAGTAAAGTTAAAATTTCTATAGGCTGAACATTAATATGCTTATTCTGGCTATCCTAAACAACTCATTGGGCATGTATTTCAACAATTTGATTACTCTTGTTGAAGACTGTTAGATGACTGGCAAGATCATCTTTAATTCTGAGTATTCTTTCTTTAAGTTGCAAATAGTATTTGGTTACACGAAAAGGTGTTGTTTACTTTAATGTGTATCAGAATTAGAGTTACTGGGGATAAAATTACCTGATGATGATTGTGGATCCCTTTCAACTTGAAATATTCTGTGATTCTGTGATATTTTGTGATTTTCTTGACTCACACATTATTGCTTATTTTTTAATCTCTTCTGCAGATCTATTTTTAAAATATCCTATGGACAGCTGAAAGTTAGCATCTTAAAATTTCACTTACCTACTCATAATTCTTCATCATTCACTCAAATAAAAAAAGAAGCAGTGTATTTTTTGGTTTTTCATTGATTATGTGAAATTGATACCTTTAGAAATCCAGTGAATGTTTTTGTATAGGTACACAAGGTTGCACAAAGTTCTCATCAAGGTGCTTAAAGCAGGCTACATGAGGCGATATATGTTTTATGAAAAAAAATTCAAAAAATAAGTGCATTCAACATGCCTAATTAATTTCTTGAAAGGCCTAATTTATTGGAAAGTACAGTCTTAATATATTACGGAATGTACATGTTTCATTCACATGAGACACAGATTGAGAAAGATGAGTAAATGCAATCAGCATATTTTCTTTCAACGAGTAAGAGTTCAGGTGACAGACCATGTAAGAAAGGACATTTCACACACTTCAGAAATGGATAAAATAATGGAAGCTACATCAAAGTGAGTCAGGTACGGTGTGGTAATAAAATACCAGAATGACAGTGCATTAAGAAGGAAAGCTTAGTAACCCTTTTGTAATTACTGCTCTGATGGAGCTATACTACGCTCAAGATTAAGCTAAGAGCTTTCCACAGCACTTGAACAATGTAGTGTAACCTACTCAAGACTGAACTGCTTCTAACATGTCTGGTCTATGATTCATAGTATAGTGAAATACTCATTACCTGTTTTCTACCCTGCCCCCTTCCCTCAAGGCAAAGTCAATTATTTAATTAGCAGCTGGCTATCATGCTACAATTTCATACTTCCTCTGTCACAGGGAAGTGTGGCGGTGCCTCAGCCCTCTGGAGGGCTGCAACGCCCTCGTGGTCATCGGACCGCTGCCACATGTGTGTGTTCCCCCCTCGTGTTTGTATTCCCTGTTTATTATGTATGTCCTCTGTTCAATATGTATGTCCCCTGTTAAATATTCATTATGTTCTCGAAAGTTCTGTTCACTTCGACACCCCATTGGTTCCTCCCTCCCTACCCAGTCCCTCCTTCCCCAGTTCCGATTTGTTCCCCGGTTGTCCCTCAAGTTTCCCTCCGCCCATTTGCCCTTCCCTGATTGGTTGCCCTGTTTCCCTTATAAACCCGGACTTTCAGCTTTCCCAGTGTCTTCGTCCCCGGAGCCTCCACAATAGGCCATCTTGCTGGAACCTACACAAAGACCCTTCCCTCCTCCTTTGCCTCCGGCGCCTCCCCAACTTACACTCTGCGAGCCCCCTTCCCCACTCGGGAAGGACAGCACAGCAAGGACAGCAGCCAGCTCCTGTCAGCACTGGCCGACCCCTGTGGCCAGGGACGCTGCAGGATAGCCGCAGATTCCCTCGAAGAGGGGTGGCTCGAGGGGAGCCAACGTGGCGGGGAAGCTAAACTTAGAGGGGCTTTTCTCTTCCCCTTTGCCTCTCTCTATATTATTTCCTGATCCTGAAACTTCAGCAGGATTTCAGCCACTCACAAAAATGACAGATTTGCATCCAAATCTTGAATTACCAAGGATCTATTTCTCAGTAAAATAAATGTTTGCAACAGCTTTCCTTGCTCTAAACAACCCAAACCTTTTAAAGATTTTATTGGAAACAGTTCTTATTTGGTCATTAGTCCCACTGTTTCAGATGGAAAAGAGCTGAGGATTAGGTGCATCTGGATCTGACTCCATCTCTATTAAAGGAGTCAGTTACCCACCAACCTGTTTAACAAGCAGCTAAAGGCCTGAGCAGCTAAACAAGTTCATTGGATCAATTTGTTTGTCAGCAGTGAATGGGGAGGAAGAAATGAGAGAAATCAGCCCCATGCTTATTTCTCAATGTCAGAGAATTGAATATTAGAGTTGAAGGGTGAAGACAGAAGTCCTCAGAATTGCATTGAGCTGAAATATGTTTAACTTCCTCATCAACTCATATTCCTGTGATCTGGAAGGGACTAATTATTCTAAGAAGGAAAGTATTTAAGTGATCCCTTAGTGTTAAAAGTGATGGACTTGTTTACACTACCTTATGGAGCCATACTAGAGTGAGATGTTTGCATTACATTACCAAACACTTCTGCTATCTTATCATATAAATAAACACACACCTCAGACCTTGCAGTGGTGTAGAAATATATATATGCTTAAGGGTATTACATTCCCTAGTGCATCTATGCTTTTAAATAATATAATAAGATAAATAATTTCCTACATGTAGCTCGAGGACTTTGGGGTTTTCTTTAAAATGAAAAAATACAAAGAATTTGAGAAAATATAAAGAAGATGCATCTAGTCTTTTTTTAAATTTTATGCTTGAAAGTAACTGACACATTTTAGAAAATTCTCTAATCAGCTATTATTATTTTCTCTACATTCCTTTGATAAAGAACACTTTATTTTATTTTGTTATTGGTTACAATTATACATATTTTTACATCACTTATTATTATACTGTCAGTATAATTCTGGTCCTAATGAACACTGCAGTCAAGTCACTCTCCTCCTTAGCCTCTCTAACTGTAAAGTAGAAAAAAAATCTAGGGTTTTTTTGTAAAGCATTTTAAAATCTAAATGATCAGTAAGGCACAAAGTTTACTGTCCTGCATAATTTAAATCTGTGGTTGGGATAATTAATGAACTCCAATTAAAGCATTAATATTCAATGGAGATCTGTATAATTGTTATGCATAAACAGAAACATAGGAGAACAATCTCCTAGTTACAACTGTCAAATGATCCCTTACTTACTGAAAGATGTGTAGCCCACTGTGCTGAGAAAATAGCAGGAGCGGGATGTGCGTGCAGACAAAGAGAAAAACAGCAAGAATGGAGGGCAGATGGGAAACTCCTTTGGAGAGCAAAAGAGTGACAGGCAGGAAGCCTCTGAATGAGAAGGGTCAGAGTGAGTTGCAACCCTCAGAGGATCTGTATAGACACTGCTCAGCTTGGAAGTTTGTGACAGTTTTCGTCACTACTGAGACCAGAATGTCCCAAGACACAAGGGACAGGGAGAAGATTTGGACCAAATCCAGCTGAAAAATGCATTTGAGGAGTTTAAAACATTCTTTATTAAAGGAATGTGTATTTCAGGATAACTTGGCAGCACTGGTTCTCAAACTCAAGGAGTCCCAGTTCAACTTACCCAATGTGTACATCTGTTGTCAAGAAAATATGAAGTCATGCCTGGCAGACAAGTTTGTGATGGAGCTTTGCTTGCGTTTACTAGGGGTTTTGAGGAAGAGGAATGACTCCCAGGAATGATTTTGATGAATAGGAGGGAAACCTTATTAGAATTCCAATGGGATGTGCTAGTCCATAACATGTGCAGGAAATGGCTGAAATTCTGAGGCAGTTTGGCTGTTGTGTTTCTGTCTTTCTGGTTTGGATTTTTAATGGTTCATTTTTGAATTTTAAATCTGGTCTGTGAAAAATCTAAATCTTTACACTTACTCCTCAAGAAGCTGCCTATACCCTTTCCTGGATTTTGAGCTTACAGTCACATTTTGGGTTATATTTAATGGACAAAAAGAACATGTTTGCCTAAGATAACCCACAGAGTGTTATTAAATTAAACGTCTTTCTTGTACGTGTGAGTTTGTAAATACCTATGGATCATAACAGCTGTTCCACACTAGACCAAATTTATATTAAGCTTAGGGATAGTAGCCAATGCTCAGAGAGAGCATGTAGGGAACAGAGAACTCTAACAGTATGGATCATAGAAACAAATCCTAACCATATACTCTGGTAACTAGCTGTTTGTTACATTGCCTTTTTTATATGCCTTCCTCAGGTGGGATGCTGAAATATGTTCATGTTTGACACACAAGAAGTGCTCAGGAGAGATACTGTGTGTAAAAGGTGACAAAAACTAAAATGGGGTATTCAGTGATCTGCTTTCAGTGCAAACTTAGACATACACTGAAGAACAAACAAATCCTTTGTTTATCATTAATACTTTTAAAATCTCACTCAAAGTTGCCCCAGATAAATTAAAGTCTAAAGATAAGTATGTAGTTACTGAAGGTTTCTCCCAATCTGATGACCACAAACATGAACTTGCTCATAAGAAAATACATTTACCCTTTTGCTTTTCATCTCCTTGCTAGATGCAAAGTAGGATGATGTACATCTTTTGTACATAAAACAAAAACAGGGGTTTGAGAGTATTTTTTGTCTTTCAAAATTGCTATTGTCACGCTAGTATTAATGAAACAATAATGTTGGAGTCTAACATTTAATTTTATTGCACTTGTGCCTCTTTGTTAAAAGATTATACTGACTCCTGATATTCAATATAATGATTTTATATCATTGGGAAATTATTAACACTAAGCAAAACGTATGACATCAGCTATTTTGGGCCACTGATTACAGCAGCGTATGGGTAAACTATAATGAAATTACTCCCTGTTTAAACAATAAATTGAAATAGTTTTCTATCTATCCTTCTCTTGCATTATGTTTTTTTACATGGTATGGAAAAAACCTCTCCGAGTTTATATTTGGGGTTATGTTAAACCTACATATAAAATTGTTTCTTAATAAACAAAAAAAGCTTAGCTTCTAGATATACGTGTTGTTTTCTTTTTTCTTTGAAAATCACGAAATCAATACACTGATCCTGTCAGAACAGGAATGACAAAAGGGATTGATGGGAAAGTGCACATAAGGACAAAAATGCAGAGCAGAACACCCAGGCTGCAAAGTTAATACCTAATTATGTGTTTAAAAACTACCAATTGCCAAACTGAACATAGCCTTTCATCACTTACGTTGATCCATTTCTGCTTTCACATTAAGTCACACAAGCCCAGTAGTTACAGTATTTCAGTTGTTTACCTTCTGCTTCAAACTTCCAATGATAATATTCTGTTAGCAGAACAAGTACTGCGCATGTATAAAATTACAGTTTGATGAACAGATTTCTTACGGAATGTTCATCACAGATTTTTAAATTTTTTAAAAATAATTTTATGCTCTGAAAGTCTCTTCTTTTTGTTGCTGCAATGTTAAAACACTTAACCCTTAACCACCATCTTGTTTATTTTTGTGGAGCTTTTCTATATTCTTTCACCTAAATAGTTACTTAGACTTCCCTTTGCATTTCATATAATTCATTATTTTATCTGACATGCTAACAAGAAAATCTAATTCTAGAAATATATGGTGGGGGGAGGGGGGAATTATAACCAGTGGTAGGCATAGCATATATTTCAGTAATGCAAAGCAATACAAAACCCAGACAGACATTGAAAATACTTTTTCTCATAATCTCTGTTGTATCAATTTACCAAGACATTTTTTCTGCTCTTCTCAGAGAATTTCTACATGATCTAAATGAATTACTTCGAGGTGATCATCTTCTCTTTATCTTCCTTATACTGTGTAACAGCAATATGATGCAGCCAATTTAAACTGTTGTCCTAACGGCCCTATAAATGGGTCAATGCAAGTCATATTTTACTGGTTCTGTTGTAGATTGTTTGGTTAGTAAGAGCACTTGCAATAGGATATGATACTGATCTTGCCATGGCATATTGAAGAATGTGCTGTAATTTAAATATGGAGACATTCAATAATGTGAATCTGAAAGCAGAAAAAGCCTACTTTTAGTTTGCAACACTTTGGAGTTTGTTTCTCTAGATGTAAAGAAAGTGTCATGTGGAAACAGCTGGCATGCAGTCAGGGGTCCATGCTACACCCTGAGCCCATGATTACCATCAACTGATCTGTGGTTCCATCCAGACAAGCATCCACCATTATCGAACATTTATGTTCCATGTAAACTTCGATGAAACAGATGTATTAAAAGAACAAACAATACCACTGTCCGTACTGCAAATTAAAACAGAAAAGAGGCATAATGATAGAAAGTTTGAAGGGAAAGAGGTTTGAATGGGGGAGGAACTCAAGAAGTAATTGCTCATTAGTTTCTGAGATGTCCTATTTCTTGCCTAAAAATTTCTGTCAAAGATTTATTTCCAAGTGTGATGGTTGACCACTGCCCAGCCACCGTCTCAATCCTCAGTGGGACTGGAGGAGAAAACAAGATGAAAAATCTTGTGGGTCAAGGTAGAAACAGGGATGTCATTTACCAATTATCATCATTAGCAAACCAATCTCAGTTTGGGGAATAGTAATTTAATTTATTTCCTATTAAAATAGATGTAGATGGTGAAAAACAAAGACAAAACCGAAACCACCTTCCCCCTAACCACCCCCACCTTTTTCTCAGCCTCAGCTTTCCTTTAATTACCGAGTTTTGTACTTCCCCTCTGCCTCTGCTCCGAGCAGGACCCTTATCACCTCACACATCCCTGCCTAGCAGCTCCTTTCCCAGCTGCGCTTCCCCCAGCCGGGGGTGTGGGGCTGCGGGACCTGGCCAGAACCAGCTGTGCCCGGCACGGGGCAAACCGAGCCTCTCCTCAGAGAGCCTGCGGGGGCCTGACGAGATGCCTGCCAGCGGCTGGTACAACAAAAACCAGCAGATGAACTTATAATAATTAATAAAGATGGGTAAAAATACAGCTGGTAGGTGTCTCATACCTTTGCATTTGTTCTCTATCGATGAAGCTCCTAAGACTGTTAACTGAAATTTAATCATAGCCTGTCAGTGGTGATGTATCAACAGTTGAAGATAAGAGGTAAGAAAAAATACCTAAGTCAAACTGTGTATTTAATTTTTGGTGGGGCAGGCAAAGCATTTCCCAACATTATTTTCCATCAGAAAATGTCCATCTGACGTATTTTTTTAACAGAAAATGTTACTGAATACTTCTGGCAGTATTTTATTTAGTATTTTATTTTTATTTAGTATGAATTTGAGATCTTGCCTGGTAGTCATGTTAGTTTTTTACATTCCTGAAATAATTGTTTCTGATTTATGAGGTCTTTTGACTTTTGGTTTTGACTTTAGACTGAAAAAAATATTAGAGGAGAAATTCTGAGTTTCACTTCCCTCTAAATTTCAGTGTCAGTTTCTGGATAAATCAGGACATGCAACTCCAGGTTTACAAAGGGCCTAAGATGTCCTGACCCAACTGTAATCAATTAATGTTATTAATAGAAGAAAACTGGCTTAATAAATTTAATAGATACCACCCTTTGTCTCTAAGGTTCATAATCTGTGTAAGACGAAGTCCTCTGACTCTCTGAAACCCACCAATTTTTGAGTGAACTTCTGTATGCTGTGTGCAAACTCAGCAGATTGGCCCTGACCATAGGCTAGCACCCATGTGTTATCCAGAAAAATTCCTCAGAGCCACAGCTTTGATATATGGATTGCTTGTATTGCCAACTAAATATATTGTAGGTTAATCTTAGTTAGCTCATGGTGGTAGAATATGAAAATGCCAATTTGCTCCTGTGTGTTTTATTCAGGTAAAAGACGTTTCTTCTCCCATTGTGTTCAGTTAGATACTAATATAGACACCTAATTAAATCTCTAGATAAGTTAGAAGTTTAATTTACAGCTGCTGATTGAAACACATCATTACTTTACATGAACACTGATAAATCACATCATTTCAGTGCTCATTTTTCATAGCACCTTGTTATTATTTCCTGTGAAGAAAATATGTTTTAAAGTCTTGATATAATTCTAGAATGCTATCATTAAAATACTAACATTAAAAATCTGATGTAAAATTATGTTTTGTCAAATCTACAAAACTGCAGAGAAAAGCTTACAAATACACGTAGGTTCCAACAGAGATGTGTGTGGTTTCTCAAACAACAGTGAAATTTTAGAGACAATAACTTTCTCACCTTCAACTTTACATTTGTGAGCACTACTTACAGTAGGGCTCAGAAATAGCACTTTAGTCTAGAATTCTATTCATAAATATAGGCATAGACCGTGACCATTTTTCTCCTTTGAGAACTACTGCAATGCATATGGAAAACAGATGTCTAAATGTTACACATTATGATGTAAAGCAAATCAGTGCACTTCAGTGTAATATAAACCAAATACTGAAACTGGCAAGAAAAAAACCCCCTATACTAAAGGATGTTCCAAGGTAAGATAGTTTTGTGTTATAAGAATTTGTTTTTATGTATAACACTGGGCTACAAGGAAATTCTGATAGCATCAGCGAAACTTGGAAATTCATCACATTTTTTTCAACTAGCCATAATCAAATTGATGTCACAAAGGAATCACAATTTAGTGTTATATGAGGGACTGACTATTGGAAGTGGGAGTGCACATCAGCTCCCAGCTGCTTCATTTTGGGAAGTTTCTATTTTTGTGCTTTGTTATGGCTTTTGATTTCTCACAGTAGTTTAGTTAATCAGCTTATTCATGTCGACTGTTTACTAGTTCCACTGTATACCTGCAAAACTGAGATATAATAATACTTGTAAACCTAAGTCTGGTCTAGAAAATGTGACTGGTAGGATAAATCTTTGTAACATACTACAAGAAGAAATAAGAGCACAAGGCATGGTGTGAAGACGGGAAGGGAATGTGGACCAAAGATCTGGGAGGAATGCCAGAACTTAAAACAGCTGCCGTACAACAAAGGTCCCTTGCAGCATTGTGGTCTGCATATATTAAAGGCATGGCCACAATGCCATGAAGTTAATCCTGTGACTCAATCTGCAGTTAACCCATGTAACCCATTTGCATTCACTGATGACTTTTATACTAGCAACTTAAAGATGACTGGATGGTTTTCTGACATGGAGGCCCATGCCTATATTATAAGAACTCTTAGCTTCCAAAACAGGCTAGCTATATGCAAACTATCCACCAGGAATACTTCCTATCTGCCAAATGATTACTTGGATTTGTTTGGAAGAATGCTAGCGGCCATGAAATCATACACGGGATTGTTCTGACAATAAATATAACCAAGAAAATATTAATTCATAATTAGCAGCCTGTCTGGATAATTGTTTTTTAGAGATTAGTAAGTTTAAATGAGGTTTGAATTAATAGACTTCAGAAACTTATGTAATAAGGAATATGCACTTTACATTAGAGAAAGCCGAGGACCTTTGTCTTCAATTGGACTAGCTTCCTAAATATAATTTTTGAGTACAATTTGTCACCTGCTCAGCTCAGCTGCCATTTAACAATGGAAATGCTTAATTTGCACCAAGTTGAATCTTCTAGGCACCCTGATTTCAGCTTTGAGTAAATTGAAAACCACTGAATTGGTCAGTGGTAGTGCCAAATTGCTCCACATAAAAAGACATAAAAATTTATGGTTTGTCATTCCTGTACTGTACCTGGTCTTTGGAAGTCTGGACCTTGAGACTCCCAGGGTAATACCCTAGAAGCTAGATTGTCCATTCATTTTAATTCATTTTATAAATTAAGAAATATGTCATTATTTTATACAGAATTGAATTTCTTCAGTAACAAGAGAGTCTATAAAAGCCCCATAGTTCTCACATATTTGTGGCCAATGAACATTAAAGAAGACAGAAGAAGGATTTTAGATCATATGTATCACATTTCATTTGGATATGCGAAGCACTGTGACACTGGGTGTAAAATGGGACTGAAGAAAGATCACCTCTTCAGGTGTTTGTTTTCTTCAGCTAGGGTAGCTATAATTTTCATACATGTTTAAGATTGTGTATCCTGCAGGTATGAAAGTGGAGTTGTTGACAGAAGTCGCTGGTTAGTTCAGGTGACTTTGCACACAGTGTACTGGACTTTGTGAATCCCATTCTCTGACTCCCAGCGGATCTTACACATTTTGTACACCTGACTAGACACCTGACTTGGGGTTTTATTTGTCAGTATAACAGATCAGTTACAAGTTAGGTGTTCCGATACTCTACATAATTCCTATTTTATTGATTTAATCTAAGATGACTAAAAATAATGTGTTCAAACTGTTGTGCAATGTAGTGTAAATCATTAACATTTGCACATAACTTTCCTCATATTTACATGCTATTGTAATCACCTTGAACCTTGTTCATAGACTTATTTAGCAGTTTCTAATGCTGAAGAGCTTTCATGCCGAACTAGATCAGAAATTAACATAAGTACACTCTAACCTGAACTGTGGACTTATTTAAAACTCACCCTTAATACTAATTTTGCAGAAATACAACACTGTCATTTTATTGATACATGCATTTTATATGTCTATAAGAAGTATTTTTATTAAATTGGTTGCAAACTTCTTTTAGGTACTAGAATATCTGTGACTTTATTAATAAAAAATGTAAAGGAAGAAGATGGTAGACTTATTGTAAGAAGAATGTCCCCTTAGCACTTAGATAATGACCACTCAAGCTTTGTGTGCTTTCAGCAAAGTTAAATGTAAGCAGAAGATCATAGATACTGATGGTATAATTTTATTTATTGCATCCATTTTTTCTGGGAAGTGGCAATTTTCAGTCTCATATCTTGGCCTTGTAATCGTTGCACACACAGGGGCATGCAAATGCATTACAGGTGAAGTAAACAGGATAAAAATAGTGGACTTATGTGTGTTCATTCTGAGTAAGCCATAATGATAGCATATAAATTGAACACAAGGTTTAATTTTAAATGGTTTGAATACCACTGTGGTAAATGTATGACAGAGTATGCTGAGCTCTGTTGGGAATGCATGCACTCACATTCTGTCTACACGTGGACTTTGTTGCACTTGGAGAAAAGGATTTTTTTTTTCTTAGAAGGCTTTGGAAACAGACATCATTTAGCCTGACAGCAGTTGTATTACTCCTCTGGCATTTAATTCAAAATGCATGTATTATGCTAATTTTTAAATAGAAGTAACACAGGTTTTTGTAGGAAGTTGCAGACTCTGAAGTGTTTATTCATTGATCAAAATGCATATTTAGCTGATCACTTTGCTCTTTTCCCCTAGTTATGATAATGATCCATTTCATGTCTGCCTACTGTAGTATAAGATTTGATTATCAGTTTTCAAAGACTAAGGCAGATACTATTTTTGTTTTGTCTGTAGGCTGCTTGGTGACTTTGAAAGTAGAGGATAACCAAGGTATCAGGCCTGGACAGCAGGGGCTTGTGAGGGGCAGGTCCTACTTGACCAACTCGATTTTCTTCCATGACAAGGTACCCCACTTATGGATGAGGGAAAGGCTGTGCATGTTGCCTGTCTAGACTTCAGTAAAGCCTTTCACAGTGTTTTCCCACAGCATTCTCCTGGTAGAAACTGGCTGCTCATGGCTTTGATAGGTACACTGTTCACTGGGTAAAAAACTGGATGGGTGTTAGGGCCCAGTGGATGGTGGTGAATGGAGTTACATCCAGCTGGCCACATCCAGCCAGTTACAAGTAGCGTTCCCCAGGGCTCAGTATTTGGGGTCAGGGCTCTTTAGTAGTTTTATCAATGATCTGGATGAGGGAATAAAGTGCAACCTCAGTTACTTTGCAGACGACACCGAGTCAGGCGGAAGTGTTGATGTGTTTGAGGTAGGAAGGCTCTACAGAGGGATCTGGACAGGCTGGATCCACGGACCAAGGCCAGTTGTATGAGAGTCAACAAGGCAGGTGCCAGGTCCTGCATTTGGGTCACAACAACCTCATGCAGTGCTACCAGCTGGGGGCAGAGTGGCTGGAAGGCTGCCCAGCAGAAAAGGCCCTGGGGGTGTTGGTTGGCAGCTGGCTGAACATGAGCCAGCGTGTGCCCAGTTGGCCAAGAAGGCCAACGGCATCCTGGCCTGCATCAGAAATAGTGTGGCCGGCAGGAGTAGGCAAGTGTTTGACCCGCTGTACTCAGCACTGGTAAGGCTGCACCACAAATCCTGTGCTCAGTTTTTGGCCCTTCCCTTCAAGAAAGACACTGAGGTGATGAAGGGTGTCAACAAAGCTGGTGAAGTGTCTGGAGCACAAATGTTAGGAGGAGCAGCTGAGGGAGCTGGGGGTGTTTGTCCTGGAGAAAAGGAGCCTCAGGGGGACCCTGTCAGTCTCTACAACTGCATGAAAAGAGGTTGTAGTGAGAAGGATGTCACTCTCTTCTCCCAAAACCAAGCATAGAACAAGAGAAAATAGCCTCCAGTCGCATCAGGGAAGCTTTAGACTGGATATTAGTAAAAATCTCTTCACAAAACTATTATCAAGCATTGGAACAGGCTGCCCAGGGAACTGGTTGAGTCGCCATCTCTGGAGGTATTTAATCGACATGTAGATGCGGTGCTTAGGGACTTGGTTTAATGGTGGGATTGACAGTGTTAGATCAATGGGTAGGCTTGATGATATGTAAGGCCCCTAACAACTCACTCTACAAGACTTTTAAAAGGGCTCACGGTTGTTCATGTACTCTGAATTAGACTCATGGAAGAAATACTGACAAGATATTCTCAAGAGGTCAAAGCAACAGACAGACTTTTACTGGCCACTTTAGAAAATCAGAGANAACTTTGGCAAAAGGTTTAGTGCAACATTCAATCAATATAAAACACTTTTCTTAGAATTAAACTGGCCCATTCAACTTAGCAAAC
>VZTA01027938.1:80811-97146 GCA_013398855.1 Mohoua ochrocephala | reverse complement strand
GAGTTCAGTGGAAGCTCCAAAGTGAGCTCAAACTCCGTCAAAATTTGGCCCGGGGCTCCAACTCCTCGGGACCCAGTTTAGCAGATGTGCAGCTATTGGGAATAAAGATTCCCAAAAAATACTTTTGTCCATCATATTCCTTACAGATTCTCTTCTGATGCTGGATTCAACCAACTTATATACTGGGACTTCCAAAATTACTCCAGGATTCCCAAAGAAACTTCTCTACACCCAACGATATTCCCAGGCTTCCAGCTGCCCTTTGGCTCCAGTGGCAGGATAATGCTCTTTTCCACCACCAGGTTATCTCGCCTGCCTGATAACGACCCAAATTATCTCAGCTTGTTTCAGAGGCAACCTTCCCGCTCTCTTTGTGCTGATAACTTCAGTGATAACGGATGTTTAACGACTAACAGCTCCCCGAAGGTGAAAGTGGAAAAGGGGTTCCTTGGAGCAAAGGCATCCAAGAGGGAGCGCATTTTAAGACAAAAAACGCAGTTTATAAGAGCCAAGGCAGATGTTAATTCTACATTTAGTGATCACCTGTGTTGGGATAGAGGAAATTTTTCGTCGTTAACATCCCTGTAAATCCTTAATTAATTTAATGAAGGAATTAAGCCACTCTTCGATTCTTACTGCACTTCAGTCTGGCAGCATCCCGCTCTGACACAGCCCAAAAAAAGGGGAGAGACTGCTGAGAGCTGACGGCTTTGTCCAACATCTTTCAACTCCCTGACAGAAGGTTGCAGTGAGGTGGGGGTCGGTCTCTTCTCACAGGGAGCAAGTGACAGGACAAGGGGAAACAGCCCCAGGTTGCACCAGGAGAGGTTTAGGAGGCTATCAGGAGGTTTCCTGGCTATCAGGAAAAATTTCTTCACAGAAAGGGTGGTCAAGCACTGGAACAGGCTGCCTGGCTGAGTGATGGAATCACCATCCCTGGAAGTGTTCTAAAACCATGTGGATGCGGCACGTGAGGACGTGGTTTAGTGGAGAACACGGTGGTGGTGGTGCCAGGTGGACGGTTGGACTTGATGATCCTGGAGGTCTTTCCCAACCTTAACGAATCCGTGATTCTGTGATCCCATTGTGTTCCCAGATCTCCTTATCTGGGAAGTCTTTTATTGCTTCCCTGTTTGTTCTTCCCAGAGCTCTGCTGCATCAACTCGTTCTCACAGGTAAGGTTTTTATAACCCCAATAAACAACGGTCTCCCCTCGCTTTTCCAGACCACAAAATAACTGTTTCTCATTATTCCAACCTTTCCCAAGGAATGACGCCAGCTAAAATCCTGCCATTCCCACCAGCGTCCTGCTCCATCTCGAATGGCTCCCGCTCTAGCAATTTTTCACCATTTCCCTGTTCAAACATCACTCCCTTGCTCCGTGCTGAATAAATCCTCTTTGCTTTCTGGAAGCCTCTCCTCGAGTGTTTGCAGGCTGTTTCCAGGTTCCCCGTGCTGCGCTTCCAGAGCCAAGCCATTCATCTTGACGTGACTCAGAGGCTGCTTTCCTCAGCCAATTCATCATGGAATTGGGTTTCCTTTCGGTGCCTTCTCTGGCTCACCCGTATCTTTGTGGAAAGGAAGGGCCTGGGAGTGAGTGCAGCATCCCGGGGGTGAGTGCAGCATCCCGGGGATGAGTGCAGCATCCCAGGTGTGAGAGCAGCATCCTGGGAGTGAGTGCAGCATCCCGGGGGTGAGTGCAGCATCCCAGGCGTGCTCTCTCCAGCCCATCGAGGGGATGGAGCTCCTCTTCCTGCTCCCTCACCTCATTCCAAGGGCATCCGGCCCAGCTTTTCAACCGTGGCTCAGCAGTGCCCTGGAGTTCCCCAGCTCTGCTCTCTGTCCATGCTCACCTCAATCCCTTTCCCAGCAGAACTTCTTTAGCTGTTGGTGGGGAGGTGGTTTCACACTTCCACGCCCGAAGGAGATGGATAATCTGCTTTTCCCAGCTCTGCTCTCCTGTGATTTCCCCCCTCTGTGTCCATCTTTTTTTCCCTGCTCGGTTCCATCTCTCACCTTTCCTGGTTTTTGCTGATCCTGCTCTCTCCTCCCCTTATCCTGATAACCTTGTCCCAGACCACATCAGTCGATTTATTCTCTTTGATACCTCCACACACCTGGGGGGAAGCAGAGGGAAGGTTTTAACAAAGAGTTTTTTACAAAGCTTTTCCAACCTTTATTCCCAAATCTGACCTGCTCCAGTGATTCCCTCCCAGCAGGAATTATGGCAGCAGGTACTCCCTGCTCTGCAAAAGAACCTCTGCCTCTCTCTGTTTCGGGATTTATCCCTGTGTGCCAGGAGCATCAGGATCCCACCTCCAGGCTAAACCCACTCCACTTAATCAGAACCCCAGAATTCCAGGATGAATTGGGTTGGAAGGGACCCTGGAGATCATCCAGTTCCAACTACCCCGGCAACACTCACACGACTGAATTGTAACTCATTATCTGAGCAACTGCAGGGAAATCACCCCAAATTCTGCCCTGATTTCCTTTTGTCTGCTCGTTCCAGCCGGGAAGCGGCGCTGGAAGCACCTCACGGGCGTTTCCTCCGCAGTGGGATGTGCGGGGTGACAGCACAGGGGGCACGGACAAGGGCGAGGACAGCCAGAGGCCTGGGAAAGGCGACAGAACAAAACCAGGAAGGGAGCGTGCCCTCAGCGGGCTTTCCCCTCCTTAATAAAATTGTCCAATAAAATGTCACACCTGTCTTCAAAACTGCAGACCTCATTTTTTTTTCTTTTTTTTTTTTTGGTGTTTCCTTCAGGGTTTTTATTTCTTTTCCTTCCACCCCGTGAATTTTGAAGGTGTGAAAACCTTAACAGACATCCAAGTGCCTGGGGAGCGTTAAACCTCCTCTAATCACTTCTCGGGGGTCGTATAGGATGTCAATCAGCTGATAATTTTCTGTCCTTCCCCTCGGACATCTTTCCCCCGATCCACACTTTCAGCTGCCTTTGAGGGGAGTGTTTATGGAGGATAACACCGTTCTGAGCACTTCCTGCACCCATGTGTTCCTCGTTTGGAGTATCCCACGCAAACATCGCTTCTCGTGGCGTTCCCAAATAAAAACCTCCTGGGCCTGACTCTGAAATGCTGCATTAAAGGCCTTCCCTTGTGGTATTTCAGGGAAAGAATTGATTTTTTTTTCCTCCTCCCTTCTTTTTTTTTGGCACGAGGACAAAATTCTGCTCTGGATTTTATTACCTGAACTCCTGAAGGAAAATCATCCCAGAAGTTGCCTCTACCTGGTCATGAGGTATCAAATCTGGGTTGATTTGGAATTTAGGTTCGTGGCTGCTCGGTGATTTTCCCTCCAGCTTCGCTCCACTTCCCTCCTTCCCTTCCAGATGATGCTGGCTGGGTGTTTATCAATGAGATCCAAATAAATGGGGAATCAAACTCATTTTCATCTCCAGAAACAGCATCCAGATCCCCACCGCTTCCAGGGCACTTCGTCCCTTCAAATCCAACGGGAGTAAAAGAGCCTCAAAGCCAGAGAAAAGTGAATTTCTTCCCTCTGTGCATCACGGTATCCTGGTTATTCTGATAGAAAACAAAATAATTCCAAGCATTTGAAGTAAAATTTTTTTTTTTAAGAATATTTTAAAATATTCATATTTTATTAGCTATAGTTAATAAATACCACGAAATAATTAGTACTGAGGCAAGAAAAGACTTAATACTTAATTATATAATTATATTTTTTCAATTAATTTTGTAATACTGGTGCATTTTCTGCTCTTTTACCTAAGAATATTCTTGATCTGCAGTGAATTTAATTCAGCTGGTTGATAACAATGGATTATATAAGGGAGTTTAGTTCATTTTCCACCCATTTTTTCCTTTCTTCCCTTTTTGAGTCTGTTTCTCTCTCTCAACTTTCTTTTTCTTCCTGTGAGTTTTGCAACATTTCTCCATCATTCCAGGTATGGAAATGCTGTATGGAGACAACTCAAATAGTCAATATATTCTCTCAAAAATACAAATAAATCAACCCGAGAATAAATCAACCCGAGAATAAAAAGATTTCATTCTTTCCTCTTTTTTTTTCCTGTGTTTTTTTGCATTATTTATTCTGAGTTTTCCCTTGAAAAAAAAATGTTTGCAATTTAAAAATCCTTTTGTTATAATTTTTTTTTTGGTCTGGATGTTGGGCCAAATCTGTTTGTTGAAATGACACGCATTAAAAATAGGGTGGATTTTAAAAAATAGATTAAATTCATTACAGTCCTGTGCCTCGTGAGCACCAAAATGTCACTCATTCAAACGAAGCTTTGAGACAAATGCTGCTTCCTTGTCCCAAATTTCTGTGCCACAGGAGAGCAGGAGAAGGAAAAAACTGACCTGTAAATCAAGACAATTTTCTTTTTAGAGTCAATAGAAATGGGATCATTTTTGCCTGTCCTCTGCCACGCAGCTTGACCTTTTTGTCCATAATCACAAAAAAAAAAACCCCAAAATATTTGGTTAAATCATAATCCGAAATTTAGAGACTCGTATGAGTCCAGCAGGTGGAATTTAAAGGAGGAGAAATAATTCCAGACTGATCCTGCATTCCCTGCAGGCGCCTTCTCTCCCAGAGGTGGACTCTTGTTTTGATTTGCTACCATATTTAATACAGACAATTTCAATGCACGAAGATCTGAACTCATCTTCAAATATTCATGGGAAATCTGTGATGGAAAAGCCTCTCGGAGCCCCTGACTGGGGAATTCCTGTTTGGGATGAGAGGAGACTGCAGTGAAAGCAAAGTGGAGAAAATCAAAAGGATGTGAAGTTCGGGACTCGGCTCTTCGGGATGAACGGATCCTCGGAGCTATCACTGCACTCCTCCCTCACGGTTTCCTTTGTGATAACCTCATCCTGCTTTCCTGGAAAGTTCTGGGATTGGGAGTATCACTTATTTAGGCATTTTTTAAACTCACTCTTCAACTGTGTGGACACAAGGAGGGAATAAGAACTTCCCATAACGATTTTTTTTGCAGCTGTTGGGACCTCAGTCTTATCTCCGCCTCCTTTCCTCTCCAAATTTAGGAGCCTTTCAGGCTGCAGGGAAGCTCTTTGTGGCTTGTGATACGTGCAGGACATTCTGTGGATGTTCTCCTGGTCCATTTGGGAGTGTGAGATGGCAGGAGACTGGACTCAGAGGACCTCAAGGACTCCTACTTTTCCTGTGCTCCGAGTTTGATTCCTGTCCAGAACATCCAAAAGGGAGAATCTGTTCATTCTCTATTTTTGGAATTAAGGTCTATTTACAGTTGCTCTGGAGTCTTGAGTCAGTCCAGAGTGTTTTAGCAGATGCTTTCTGAGGTCTTTGAACTCTCACAAGCCACGAGGGAAGGGAAAAAAAGCAGAGGATTTCTGCATTTTAAGGCCAAGGGCTTTTCGGATTATTTAAAATCATCTCCAATGTAAACCAACCGCGTGATTTCCATCCAGTTCCTTCTGTCCCGAGCTCAGCTGCTGGTGTCAGAGGTGCCAAGCACTTGGAGATGATGACAGGTGAGGGAAAGAGCTGCAGATGGATAAAACATCGCTGGTAGCATCCGGATGCTGCCTGTGGAACGGGACGAGCAATGCTGTAATGGAAGAGTGGCCGCTGTTCCCTGGCTCCAGAGCGTTGGTGGTCTTTCCAGCAGCTCCCTGGAGGATTTGTCTGGCATTTCCAGCCTCAGGCTTGGTAACAAGAGTCCTTGGTGGCCTTGGAGAAACACGGAAAGGTTTCAGATTCCTTTTGGCCGCAGAAGATTGGGAATCACCGAGTTTGCCCAAGGATCGGCTCTGCAGAAGCGCCGCATTCCCCAGGGGCACCGATGACAGCACAGCTGAAGTGGAGCTCGGCCTTTCCCAACTTGCCTGTGGTCAACCACACAATTTGTGTCTTGTGCTGAGCCTGAGGAAGTTCAGAGTCGGAGCCAGCAGCAGCTTTGGCCTGAGGGGTGACAAAGGCCACGATGTGGGGGGGACACCAAGAGAGACGTGATGCCCCTGCTGATGACAGCACTGGGAGTTATGCTGGGTTTTGATGCAAGCTGGGCTGAGGGCTGGCTGTCCTTGGAACATCCCTCCATCCCTCCATCCCTTCATCCCCTGCGCTCTGGCTCCCAGGGGATTTCCCACACGATTCCCTTTCCTGAGCAGGAGACCCTGGAGGTGACCACTTCTCCTTATTTCCCAGTGCCCTGATGGGACAAGTGACTGACTGTGTGCAAACTCCTCTTCGCTCCTGTCCAGTGAAAAACCCGGAGAGTTTTAAACACCCCCTGGAAATTCTCCCAGGAAAACTCCTGGTTCAGATGAACACATGTTCTCTGCTCTTTGGAAACCCAAACTACCCTGCACGGAGTCAGCTGGATGGACCAAGGTGGGACACAACAGTCTTGGGGCGTGTCCAAAGGCCAATACCCTGTTCTTGGTCAAACTTGAGGGGAATCCGAGGAACGGTGGTGAGCCTGGATGGAAGTGACACACTTGGATCCCCACGTTGCCATTGGAGAGCCAGAAACTTCTCAGGCCCAGACTGCCTGACCTATTTACCCACGTGTTTTGGGAAGAGATGATGATGTCACTGAGGGGCTTCGCAACACCTCCACTCAGAAAACGACTCTACAACATCTGAGGTGACTTGAAAGGAGCTCCGGCGCTGGCGTTCATCTGGAGAACATTTAGCAGTGCATGACCCAAGATTTCCCTCTTCGCATGAGTTCAGTTGCTCCTCTGCTACTGGAGGTTTTTAAACGGGGCTGCTCAACAAAGTAGGAGCTGTTTGATGAATGAAGCTGTGCAGCCGCGGCTCCGCTGGTCCATCTGAGCAGATTTAAGTCGAGCTGTTGAAAAGCGAGCGAGTCCTTGCGCTGTAAACATGGGAACGGAGCAGTAAATGACACGGCCACCCACTTCTTGGTCTCTTTTCACTGCCAAAGCAGTAAAAAAGGGACCTTAGTGCGAGTGTGAATCCAGCTCTTGGAATGTTTTTCCATTTGCTCGTATTTACGTTAATGAACACTGACACTCCAGACTCACATTCCCAGCTTCAGTACTTCACCAGACTGACCAGCAACAAAACCAAGGAGATGAGACTAAACAGACGATTTGATGAGGCTTTTATTATGATGATTATTATGATTATTATTATTTTATTCCTCTAGGCTGTGGAAGGAAAAGACAGCGGGCACACGTCTGGTTTCAAAAAGATAACAGCTCAGTTTGGAGACAGGTTTAAGGGCAGGAAAATGAAGAAATTCAAGGAAAATTGTTGTCTGCATACTCATTTAATAGGATTAGTTGGCAATGTTTTCCAGTGGGTAAAATGTTCCTCTGAAAAAGGTCAGGCTGCCTGGATGAAGTCCTGCTGCCTGACACAGATTGCTTTACCTTCCGTTCAACCAGGAATAAAAAGATGCTGGAAGAGCCTCTTTGCTCATCAAGGCAGCTTTTTGTGAGCCCTTTGCACAAATGCAGATGGACACAAGGTGGGCAAGAAATGAAAAGCAGCTCCTTTGGTCCATGTGTGGGTCCATCGTGTCCCCTGTGCCCCCCCCACTACATCCCAAAACCATGGCACCAGTGGCAGGAAAGGGCTGTGGATTGCATTTCCATACATTTATCCATAGACAGGAATGTACCCATGGGCTGAATGACCTGGGAATGTGCACTTGCAGTCCAGAAAGCCGACTGTATCCAGGGATAAAGCAAAGGAAATGTGGCCAGCAGGGCGAGTGAAGTCATTCCCACATTCCACTCCATTCTTGTGTTGCATCCAGCTCTGGAGTCCCCAGAACAGGGACGTGGAGCTGCTGGAGCAAGTCCAGAGGAGGCCACGGAGCTGCTCAAAGGGATGGAGCCCCTTTGAGCTCTGAAACCAGGCTGGGAGAGTTGGGAATGTTCACCTGGGGAAGAGAAGGATCCATGGAGAGCTCAGAGCCCCTTGCAGGGCCTAAAGGGGCTCCAGGAGAGCTGGAGAGGGACTGGGGACAAGGCCTGGAGGGACAGGACACAGGGAATGGCTTCCCACTGCCAGAGGGCAGGGATGGGTGGGATATTGGGAAGGAATTCCTGGCTGGGAGGGTGGGGAGGCCCTGGCACAGGGTGCCCAGAGAAGCTGTGGCTGCCCCTGGATCCCTGGAAGTGTCCAAGGCCAGGTTGGATGGGGCTTGGATCGCTCTGGGATGGTGGGTGGGAGGTGTCCCTGCTCATGGCAGGGGGTGGAACTGGATGATGTTAAGGGTTCCTTTCCAACCCAAACCTTTCTAAGGTTCTGTGATGACCAGACCGACTCCACGTGTCCAAAATATGGGATATCCCACGTGTGCTGGAAGATCTGCTTCCTTAGCCTAGAGAAACACGAGCTTCATCTGCCCAAATTAACTAAGCAAAGCTTAGTTAAACCTGAACTGTGGCTTTCTTTACATTCAACACAGAGAACCTTGCTCTGATGAAGCGTGAGGGCAATGACCACCTCCTAAAATCTCACCTCTCCGGGGTTTCTCGTGCTCCCAGTGCCACCCCTTAAGAAATGCAACCACAGGGCTTGGTTCAATCCATTCCCGATGCTTGGAGATTTGAGGTGAGAGCCTTTTTCCACCTTAGGATATCAAAGTGTTTCATGAAGTGGCCCGGGATTGTTTTGCTGCTTGGCTGACTCACATCAGCTGTCAGGGTTTCCAGTGCAGATGTCACCGCAAGAGGTGACCCTGCAAAGGCCACAGGCTCACCGAGCGACAGCAGGATCCTGACATCCCTCACGCCACGCTTCCACCTCCACCACCCAGGCTTTTCCCTTCCCATCCATCATCCTGATGCTCCTCGGAGGGAGATTAATCACTTTGTGCCTCGTTTTTCCACCGGGGGTGAGTCAAGCAGAGATGACTGAAGTGGCTTGGACACATCCTTAGGACAGTGCCAGGAGGAGCAAGCAGCTTTCCCAGGGAAGAGGCAGGAGTGAGACACCTACTCGTGCAAAGCCGGGATTCACTGAGGCCGGCGAGGCGATGGAAAATTTCCTGCTGTTGCAGAAAGTGGGGAGAGTCGGAAACATTTTATTTATCGGGGAAAAATTTTCCATTAAACGTTCCCTCTAACTCCATCCCAGCCCTTAAAAAAGATCTGCCAGGATGTTCTGTGATTAACTTGATAAGATTATTGATCCACTGCCTGCTAAAAATAAT
This sequence comes from Mohoua ochrocephala, assembly GCA_013398855.1. NCBI lineage: Eukaryota > Metazoa > Chordata > Aves > Passeriformes > Acanthizidae > Mohoua > Mohoua ochrocephala. Next base: position 87,976 of record VZTA01027938.1, on the reverse strand, counting down.
AAACACTGATTTTATAGCTCAGCAGAATTATCCTGACTCTTGACCCCGCGCTAACCTTTCCTTGTTCCATGAGGGATAATTATCCACTTCCCTCTCCCTGAGGAGCTACTGACCTTACCCCTTCTTCCTTGCCAACACATCCTCTCTATCACATCTTCCCGCCCCTCAAATATCCCCTCTGCAGGCAATGAACATCATTAAGTTACGCTCAGAACAACTTTTTCCCTGCAAGTTCTTCGTTTGTTTCTAGTCCCAAGCCTGCAGAAGGGTTTCCCTGTCTCCGAACTTTCCTGCTCCCTTACTCTGCCACCGACTCAATAAAAGATTATTGAAAGTCTTTATCCACGCAATTCAGGGAACTTCCATCTGAAATGGGATGGATTTTAAGCCCTGCTTAAGAACTACCTGTTGAAGGAAGTGAATTGTGGTGGTCTCGTTTCACTGGATGCTCTGTGGTAAGGATAAGAAATCGTTTTCTCTCTCAGTTTTATGGTGAGGTACAAAGAATCCCTGACTTTTCTTCTGGCTGTTAATTGTTTCCAGAGCAAGACACGTCTTTGGAACAGGCCCTGGAATTATCCAGCAAGGTACAGCAGCGTTTGTGCAAAGGACATTCCCAAATGTTTCCTGAGGACACCAGCTCTTGGCGTGGTTTCTCCAAGTCATGACTCCTACATTCGACAGAGAAACTTGCAACCAGCTGGGTGAGACGGGGAATGGCTTTGAGAGACAGGGAAAGGCTTCCCTCTTGGAAACAGGGAAGGTCCCGAGGACTGAGAGCTGATAATTGGGTTTAAAGTCATTAAATTCCACATTCTAGTTGGGTGCAGCCCCAGTGCAGAGCAGCTTTTCTGCTGCAGGGTGTAGTGAGAGAGAAGTTCTGCTGTGATCCATCCACCAGCGTGTGCAGCCGGCAGCTCCCCTGGAATGTGTCCAAGGATGAGATTCCAAGATTTCTCTGTCCAAAATGAGGTGTCCAACGCTTCTGTGTCCGCTTTCCTTAAGCCTGGAGTGCTGATTTCTGACATCACTCAACAAAAATGACGTAGGCAGGTTGGTCTGGGGAGCTGCAAACTGTATGGTCTTAGTAATTCCAGCTTCCACGCATTTGGTGGAGAAATCCCACACCTCCAGGGGGGTGATTCACTGTTAGGATGGGAAAATTCCTTTCTGAGTTCCAGTGGTGGCACGGCAGGTCAGGACATGAGATAGGATGAGGGGAAACGGCTTCAAAATGTGCCAGATGAGGAAATTGGTCCCTGGAAGAGTGGTCAAGCATTGGAACAGGCTCTGCAAGGAAGTGATGGAGCGATTTCCCTGGGAGTGATCAAAAAATGAGTGGACGTGGCATTTCGTGGTATGGTTCGGCGGGATTGGGTCGAAGGCTGGACTTGATGATCTTGGAGGTCTTTTCCAACCTAAATTATTCAATGATTCCATGACTTTTTGGACCATGAAGCGTTTGCAGGCCTCCAGGAAAACAGACGAGTGTTTGTTAGGCCGGATGTCCCCTCTGGAGCTGGAATTTAAAGGATTTTAGGACCTCCGTTCCCACCTACCTTTGAATGGAGCAAAGTGGTCCTGCAGGGTCACCCAGTTCTGCCCATTTCATCCAGTTTTGAATCAGTTTGGATGAAATCCAAATTTACCCTTTTGCCTTCTCCACTCAACTGTTCCCTCCAGGGGAAAAATTGGGTATTTGATGGCACAGAAAAATAAATAGATCTCTGTGAAAGATGAAATTCCCCAGCCTGCTTTGAGCAATAAATCCAGCTCTAATCTTGGAATTTTAAACGTTGACAAATAGACAAAAACGCCGCTCTGCCTTTTCTCCAAAATAAAACCAACTCGGCCTCACAGTTTCTGAGGGATATTTGTACAATCTGGTCTTAAAAAGTTCAGTGAAGGAGACTCCAACCTTGTTTTCATAAATGGGTTGCAAAAAATAAAAATAAAAAATATTTTCAAATACTACTAATAAAAAATCTCTTCTTTGAGATGTTTTGTTCCAGAGTTTGGTTGTTTATTTTTGGTTTGTTTGCTTTTTAGTCCTTCGTGTTGAAATTTTTGCCTCAAATCTCCTGCATCTTCCTTGTTTTAATTTAATGTCATCACTTCTTGCCCTCGCTGTGACAGAAACAAAGGGATCATTCCCTTTCTTTCTGGATGGATACTTCCAGTCTGATATTAATTTCCAGATTCAGGAAATGCCAAGAAGAAATGAAGGAATATCATTGGAGAAGCACTTCTGCTGGATTTATAAAGTTTTCCCACTGGTAGAAATTTTTCCTACAGATGTTTCGCACCCGTTTATATCAAATAAAATCAGAGGAATGAGCACCCTTTGCTTTTTGTCACGTCAGCATCACGGAGTGACACTTCTTTGGCAAAAAAATTCTTCTTACAGAAAAAAAAAGAGATTTGGCAAAAAATAATTTATGAATTTGTTGTTTTTAGCAAAGACTCATTAAAGTCTATGAGCAGACCTGAAAAGGAAACCCGGCGTACCTCGACGGTTTTAACTTAAACTCCTGAGAAACTGAGGGTTATTTTCAAAATCAGTTTTTAATTTTGGGTTCGGGCTTAAAAAAGGATTAATCTAAAAATGTCGAAATCCAAACGCTGAAGCAAAACGCATCAATTCTCTGCAAGAGAAGAGACTCGGTCTTTGAACTGCTTTCATCTTTCTTTTTTCCAAATTTTCAATAAATTAAAGAGGAGAAACCTGAGACTCTAAAACTCTCGGGCCTTTTTTAATTATTATTTTTATACAATTCGCACTCTAAAAGCCGTGGGCTGCTCTTTTTCAAGGAAGGCAAGTGGGGATGAGGGAAGAAATGCAGCGGTCCCTGGTGCTAACCACGGTTGGCATCTTCTCCCTGATGGCAGCGCGAAGCGTGTGCGCACTCACAGGTATTTGGATGGCCGGGAGGAATTCCAGAAGGAAATTAAAAGGGGAAAAAAAAAAGAAAGGAGAGCTGGGAAAGCCCCGTGCTCTGTATCAAAAGCAGCACTCGTGTTTAATGTCTAAGGACATAAATTTTTTATTATTATAACCAGTCCTCGTTAAATCAGTCAACAAGGTTGGAGAACAAGGAAATTAATTACAGCCTCTACCAACGTTTAGAGCGAAAGTCTGGAAAATTCATGGAGTAATTTGAGGCTCCTTTCTTCCTTCTGCTTCACTGGCTGAATCCACAGGAGATCCCCAAAATCTGCTCTGGGCTGTGAGAGGCAGAGTGCTCCTTAGGAGAGCTTTCCTAAGGGAAAGCAGGAGTTCTGGCAGGGAAAGGAGGAGTTGGTCGGAAAGACGTGCTTTAATAGGGTGCAATCTTCCCGTTTTCCTGGGATTTAGGATTTCCCAGATTTTCAGCAGTGACTCCCTCAGATCAGCCCTAAACCTGGTCTGCCACAGGTGGTAGAACTGAAAAAAAACTGGAAAGGGATGAAGACAATGTCTTGTTCAGCTGTGGCTCTTTCCTCCACGTGTTTGTGTGTGTCCTCAATCCCATCTTTTTCCTGCTGCCACGGAAACCGGGACAAGGCCTGACACGTGTGGTTTATTGAGTCATTTTGGCCAACAAGGATGGGTTCCATCTACAGGGAGATCCCGTTGGTTCAGCTGGGAAGTGACATCTCCCACAGGCTCATTCCCTCCTGATCACAAATCCACAGCTCTCCATGGCTTCACAGCTCCAGATGCCAAAGGATCCACAGAATCCTGGAATGGTTTGGTCTGGAAGGGACCTTAAACACCATCCAGTTCCACAGGGAGGGGACCTTCCACTATCCCAGGTGTCACCTTTTCTCCTTTGAAGCTTAGGGGTTTATTATCTTGTGGTCACTGGTTTTCTCTTCCTCTTCATATTCCACATATTCCCAGATATCCTCATCTTTTATACTTCAATGTCCGTGTAGTTTACATTACATTTTCTCCATTTTTCCCCTATTTTTGCCCAGTTCTCATCAAGCACAGTCCCAATCAGTGAAGGAACTACCAGAGAAGAGGATTTTCTTGGTGTGGAATCACTCCTGTAAAATCTGCAGGTTTGGGAGGAACGGGGGAGTTGCAGCTCCTCATTTGGGATTTGGACAAGAGCCGTGCACAGTTCCCATGTCCTGAATCCCTCCCAGCTCTGGGCTGGTGTTCTCCAGTTCCCAAGAGTTCCCAAGATGCTGAGGAAGCAAATGAGGACTAAAAAGCAAAGGAAGTGAAAATAAACCTGGTGAAACACAAACCCTACAAAACACAGGGAGAAATCCCTGTTTGGCAGGTGGGAAAGGAGAAACGGAGCAGGGAAAGGAAGGAGGGAAGGGTCTCCTTTCCATCCATCTGCTCTCTCTTCCATTGCACGACCTGATTTGATTTATGGCTCTGCGAGGCACTAATTCCGCAGTGTTGACACCCGAGAAGCTCTGGGAAGAACCACTTCCACCGGAGACAAATGGATTCAGTTTTCTCTGGCACGGCTGAGGAACATTCCCAGGGCAGAGTAGCTGCTCGGGAGTCTTTGGGGCTCCAATCCCGGCTGTGGGCTCGGATCCACGTTTGCACCACGTCTCCAGGCGGTCGCGTTTGTTTATCCCCCACTCTGGTGGGTTAAACTTTCAAATGAAGACATCTGGATTTGGTTGTCCAGGTGAGCAGCAGCCTCTCAGCTCTCTATGGACACTGTGGGGATCCAAGGCTTGATTCCGCTGCCAAACGGAGTCATCCAGTGCTGTTCGAAAGACCTTGGGATATCGGTAACATCTGTACAAGCTGGGAGATGTAACCAAGGACCTACGGGACACTCGTGTCCTTCTGCAGCACCAACTGGGGGCCAAGTTACTCCAGGGCATCTCAGGTGGTTCTCAGTGTCTGTATTTCATGGAATCATGGAATATCTTCATTTGGAAGGGGATTAAAATGATCATGGAATCCAAATCCTGGCCCTGCACAACCCCAACAATCCCACCCTGGGCATCCCTGGGAGCGGTGTCCAAATGCTCCTGGAGCTCTGGCAACCTTGGGGCTGTGACCATTCCCTGGGGGGCTTGGTCAGTGCCCAGCACCCTCTGGGGGAAGAACCTTTTCCTGATATCCAACCTCAATCTCTCCTCTATCTGTGCAGAGATCCCCTTTGCATTCCTAGTGTTTGACTATCGCACCAAAAGGATATTGGTCAGTACAGCCAGTGAAGACTTGGAGGTGATTTCATCAAACTTCAAGAGTTTGGTCCTTCAGACATTTTGCTCTCATGGTCACACCTCATTTTTGGTGTCTGACCTTCCTTAACTGAATCCTTTCCATAAAATAACCTGAAGTACCAGATGTTCACTTGGGCCTCGAAAGCGAAAAAATGGGTCTAAGAGCAGAAGAAAAATTCAAACCGGGTTATTGGCAATCAGAAAATGTGATAGAAAAACATTGTCAGGAGGTTAAAATTCTAAAAGAAATTCTAAAATTTCCAAAAGATTTACTCATGAGTGCCTCAACACAATTTTCTGAGAGCAGGTGTGATAATGGTTCACTGAATGCGGTGACCTGGACATGCCGACCCAAGTGCTCAGACCATCACAAAACCTCTGCTGTGTTTCAGACCACACCACACACTCCCAACCTGAGCTGTGCCCTCTGTCAAAGTCCGCTCTTTCCTCAAAATACTTCCCCTAAACCTGAAAATAATCGATATATGGCTACTTGTACTCCACATTGTGCTGTCTCCTCTGTTTTATGCAGATCAAAATCCCTCAATTGGTTTAGGGGACAGAGGTCTGGGTGACATCAGAGGCAAAAATAACCTCGTCCCATCACCACGTGAAGTTTGCCACTCCCATGAGACGCTGTGAATCCTTTGAATTGCCACGGAGTGGTGATGAACTGACAGAGAAATGCGGATGGGAGTTTGGGAGCCGATGTTTAGGGAAAGCTGATGCTAAAGAGACTCCTGAGACTCGAGTGGTATCAGGCCACAGCAGCAGCGTCAGCCACAGGCACTCCTGGAGACTCCTCGAGGGGATTTTGGGAGAACTCCGTCCTTTGGAAGGACTCTGGAAGGACCTGTGCTACTGGAAGGAGCAGCACCTTAATTTGGGGAACAGAACTCCTTCATTTGAGAGGCACAAATGTCCTAGGCCTGAGCACACCCTGCTCCCCTCGAGCTGCTCCCACAGGTCCTGTGTCACATCTGCCAGCCCCGTGCAGATGTTCCAGACATCACCCAGATCACCCAGAGTGATCTCCAATGGCTCTGCAGACCTGAAATTTGGCAAAGCATCCAACCTTAAGTTTCCAATTAAAGTGTCTGGGTTGGTTTTTTGAGCAGCAGAGAGAAGCAATCCATCACTGCTGTCTGAGGCACTCTGAGTGGGTCAGCCCCTGGAGGTACCAGTTTCTCTCCCAGTACACGAACAGACAATGAGGACACGATCCAGTTGCCCAAACACAGACATCTCGTGCCATGGAGGATGTCTGGGAATTCACACATGGCTGGCAGGCCCAACTCAGGCCCCTTGGGAAGGCAAAATCCCTCTGCAATGGCAGATGGAGGCCAGATGAGTTTGGAAGGATTGAAGCACCAAAAGCTGAGCCCCTGGTTTAGGACAATGCCAGGTTTTTAAGCCCATCCTGGTGAGGCTGAGCAGTTTTCCCGATCCGTGCGTTATTCCCCCTTCCCATCCAAGCCAGAGCAGCCTGGACACTTCGGTCTGGGCTCAGGCTGCTGCCAGTGATTCATTACACTCACACCACACCCAGCACAGGGGAGCATTGAATTTCAGGGGCTTTTCTGAAAATTTCATCACTCACACCACAGACTCCTTCACCAGCGTGGCACCAGCACTGGCATTTGGAGAGGGGTTAACTCCTGCACCAAAACAAAAAAGTGGGGCTGCCCACTAAAAATGCAAATACAGAGCTCAGAGAGACACTAAAATACACCTAAAATGCAAATACAGAGCAGGGAGAGGCACTAAAATAAAAAAGCTTTCTGGTAGCAGTTTAATTTTTTTTTTTTTTTCTCCGTTGCAAAGCTAAAATTCAGCCCTGTTTTTCATATCAAGCCTGTTTGGGGGTTTGGTTTTTCTGTGTATTCCATCATGCAGCAGGTTATGTGCTTACAAGGAGTTCGTGTTAAAAGGCCATAAAAATGAAAAATTAGCGTTGTCTTCGCAAAAAAAAAAA
>VZTA01027938.1:0-71622 GCA_013398855.1 Mohoua ochrocephala | reverse complement strand
CTCTGGGAATTCCATCCCAGCCCCTCACCACCCTCACAGGGAACAATTCCTTCCCAAGATCCCATCCATCCCTGCCCTCTGGCAGTGGGAAGCCATTCCCTGTGTCCTGTCCCTCTATCCCTTGTCCCAAGTCCCTCTCCAGCTCTCCTGGAGCCCCTTTAGGCCCTTTAGGCCTCTGAGGTCTCCCTGGATCCTTCTCTTCTCCAGGTGAACATTCCCAGCTGTCCCAGCCTGGCTCCAGAGCAGAGGGGCTCCAGCCCTTGGAATATCTCCATGGCCTTCTCCAAGAGTTCCATGCCCTTCTGATGTTGGACTCCAGATCTGAACATGTCACTCCAGGTGGGACCTCACAAGGGAAGAGTAGAGGGGGACATTCACCTCCACAAACAGAGGTGACATCCCAGCTAGGCAAAGCAGCATCAACTGTATTGCAGCGATATTAAGCCCAAATAAAAACCAAATTGGCCATTTTTCCATGGAAATCTGAGGGTTCCTCATGGATTTCAAGGAACACGAGGCCATCAGTAGCTGTGGAGATTGAGGAAACTTCTTTTTCCTGCCTGTAGATGGGGAAAATATATCGACATTGTGATGCAAAAGACTCTTGTTTGGGCACTCCACTACCAGACAACATTCCAGAAGGAATCCTAGGCTAGGACCTGACACCTACAACCATCACTGCATTTTCAGACAATCCATCTGTTTTAGCACGGCTTCCATGTGGGCGTTTCCATTTTTATCCGGGATAAACCTCGCTGTGAATCCTGGTGATGGTTGCAAGTGGGAGATCTGAGTCACTTCTTGGCTCGCTCGGCTGTGAGGTCAGAAACAAAAGCAGAGTTGCCCCAGGAGAAGGTGATCTGCGATGTATTGGGATAAAATCTATCCCCATTATTCTTAGTTTGTGGGCTTTGAGAGTTCGAGTGAAGTCCTTCGACCTTTAGGATTTCACTGGAAAGCAGGGACTGAGAGCTCAGCTGCTCTGGAGTTTCTCTGCAGTAGGTTTTAATGAGCTGGACTAACTTATAGAGAGAACAACAGGGAACAGCTTCAAAGTGAAAGAGAGTGGATTTAGAGTGGATTTGGATGGGATATTGGGAAGGAATTGTTCCGTGGGAGGGTGGGGAGGCCCTGGCAGAGGTTGCCCAGAGAAGCTGTGGCTGCCCCTGGATCCCTGGAAGTGTCCAAGGCCAGGTTGGATGGGGCTTGGATCCCCCTGGGCTGGTGGGAGGTGTCCTTGCCCATGGCAGGGGGTGGGAAATAGATGATCTTGAAGGGCCCTTCCAACCCAAACCATTCTGTGATTCCTTTTCATGAACTTCCCCGTGACGAGTCCCCAGTTCCCTCCAGCTACACCTGCACGCTTTTTTCAAACCCTTCTGTGCATTCCCTGGGAAAACCAACCTGATCCTTGGGAAGAAGAATTGGACTTTTCCAGGCTGTTTATCTGCGAGAGCAGCACAGCACCCGATGGAGATGGGCTCACTCCGGGTGCCCTGGTGGAGCTTGGCTCTGTGTGTTCACACCAGCAGGAAAGGAATCGAGGGAAGCATTGTGCATCGGGAATGCACTTTCCAAATAAAACTGTTCTTTCCAGAGCCCTGGCTGCTTCCCTTGCCCAGCCTGACTCCAAAGACCCAGGCACAGATGCTTGGCAAAGCTCAGACCAACAGAGAGCCCTGGAAATCCTTGGCACAGGTGTAATTTTGGGGGCATTTTGAACAGGAACTCATTGAACCAGGCTCATACACCTTATTTGAGGCTGGGCAAGTCTGTGGCCCTAATGCACGAGGACTTTTTTAGGGGATTTGTTTGATTTGAGTCAAAGCAGCTTCTCCGTGCCCTCTCCTCCTGCTCCCAGCTCGATGTCAGCCTGATTAATATTGTCAGTGGAGGAGATGAATTCAGTGAAAAGGTTTTCCTCTTGGCCTGACGTGGGGCTGTGGCTCTTCCTCGGCAGCTTGCGTGGAAGTTTGGGCCGTCCCTGACAGCACCCAGCTGTTCCCTTCTCGGTGGGTGGCTCCAAGTGTCAGACAGGGGTGGAATCAAGGCCTTGGAACGTGTGCCAAGGGCTTATTTTAGCTGGGATGAGATCAGAGTAGCTCCCTGGGAAATGCTGGAGGAGCAGAGGATGGCTGTGACGTAACACAATCCCTCTTTATCAGCTTGAAGGATCCAAAACCCCTTGTCCCATGTCCCACCATCACAATGGTGAGTTGTTCTCCCTGCACTTGGCAGAACCAGCTTTTCCCACTTCGCTTCCCAGCAACTTGTTTGCTACCTTCAGCCTTTCCAGCTTGTCCATCTTCCTCATCCTCCTCCGTCATCATCATCTCGGCATCGTGCCCAATCCTTGGGTTATTTTGGGATATTTCACACCAGACAAATCCCTCAGGAAGAATGATGTGGGCTTGGTTCGTCCATGCACTGCTCTCTGGAGTCTTTTAGGACACAGATGGAATTCCGAGTGTTTGACACCAGCCTCGCAGAGCAGGAAATGGAACCCAGAGAGGATGGAGGGCACCCTCAGCGGGTTTGCAGAGGACACCGAGCTGAGTGGTGCTGTTGACATTCCTGAAGGGCAGGATGCCATCCAGAGGGGCCTGGAGAAGCACGAGCAGTGACCCATGGGAATCTCATGAGGTTTAACAAGACCAAGTCCAAGGTGCGTTACTGGGTTGGGACAAACCCTGGGATCAATCCGGGCTGGAGATGAACAGATGGAGCAGCCCTGGGAGAAGGACTTGGGGGTGCTGCTGGGTGAGAGCTGGACGTGCCCCGACCCTGTGCATTTGCAGCCCAGAAATCCAATCATATCCTGGGCTCATCCCACCGTGTGGGCAGCAGGGAAGGGGGGAATTCTGCCCCTCTGCCCCTCTCAGGTAAGATCCCACCTGCGGAGCTGCCCCAGCCCTGGATCCAGCACAGGAAGGACCTGGAGCTGCTGGAGAGAGCCCAGAGGAGGCACCAGGATGATCAGAGGGATGGAGCAGCTCTGCTGGGAGGAAAGGCTGAGGGAATTGGGATCATTCAGCCTGGAGAACAGAAGCCTTGGGGTCACCTCATTGTGGCCTTCCAGGACCTGAAGGAGTCAACAGGAAAGATGGAGAGACAATTTCCAAGGGATGGAGTGACAAGACAAGGGGGAATGGCTTCCCAGTGCCAGAGGGCAGGGAGAGATGGGATATTGGGAAAGAATTCCTGGCTGGGAGGGTGCTGAGGCCCTGGCACAGGGTGCTCAGAGAAGCTGTGGCAGCCCCTGGATCCCTGGAAGTGTCCAAGGCCAGGCCGGGCAGGACTTGGAGCACCCTGGGATAGTGGAAGCTGTCCCTGCCCATGGCCAGGGGTGGGAAAGAGATGATCCTGAAGGTCCTTTCCAACCATTCTGTGGTTCTCTGGCTCTGTGATTTTAAATGCGATTTGATACCTGTCCCAGACAGTTCATTTGGATGCCATTCCCAAATCCAGGGCAGTTTAGCACTTTAATTTACATTCCTGGGAGAAACTCCTGGCAAACCAGCTCGCTGTCACAGGAACAGTGATCTACAACCAGTAATTCGTTCTGAGAGGAAAATGAGAATCTTAACCAATGGAATTTTCCATGGATCTATCTCTCCGTGCAAAGAAAAACACCAACATCGCAAAATGGCCCGTCAAGGCTTTCCAGCTAATTGGCAGCAGCTTGTTCAAATGTGGCTCAAACTGTCTTTTTTGGACTGTCAATCACTTGTGGAATTGGCTTCGGAGCAAATTCCATTTGTCCCTCCTGGTGTCATCCCTGGCATCTCAGACATCACGACTTCCAACCCTCCGTGCCGTGGTTTCCCACCCTCCCATCCTTACTAATTTAAGAGTAGCCCTGCTTTAAGCTCCGATCCCTCAATCAAGTTGTCCTGCGTGCTTTGTTAATTAGGGATCGATGTAGGAACGTTACATAAAGGAAAAGTCATGCTTAAAAATTGCGTTTAATTGATGTCTGAGGGAGGAAATTCCTTGGGGTGAATTCTGTTCTGTTCTGTGAGGGCACCACCATCATTACGAAGTCTGCAGCCTCGCATAACACAAACAGCAAAATATTTTTCTTCCATTCCAGCTACTGGAAAACGCCAAAATCCAAAGAATTTCCATCCATCAGCCAAGGATGTGCAGCACGTTCTCTGCTGGATATGGGGACGGTTTTGAATTTCTCATGTTAGGGGCTCAATTTTTCTCAAAATTCAGTTCTGCAGCCTAATAAATCTCACTGTTCACAGGGTTTATCCCAAACTCACTCAGCCCATATTCCTCCCATTACATTCCTGCCTTTCACATTCCCTGTGAAACACTGGATGGATTTCTTCAGCATCAGGAGTCCATTCCAAGATATTTTCCGTCCCCTGCAAACAGGCAAATGAGTCCCAATTCTGCCAATCGGTGAAATTTGGGGTAAAATCAGCAGTTTTTTGCCACTGAACTTCCAATAGTACCAGGAACGAGCAGACAGGTGGTAGCATTGTTGACTTTTTGCCTTAGATTTTGGACCCTGCGGGGATTTTTTTTGGCATCGTTTTGATCAAAACACCAAAGTCAGGTTGGTTCCAATCCCCTCCGGGAATGCCCGGATCTCCGTATGAGCCGAGCTCGGCTTATTAGTTCATCCCTCGTCCCAGTGAGGGCTCAGCCTTTCATCTCAGCTGCTCCACTTCCTCATTAGCGGGGGATTAGTCAAATCCCATCAGCCAATGGAGCTGCACCGCTGGCCCTTGGAAGCGGGAACCCTTCCGAAGGAAGAATTTTAGGATCCGACTCCGAGTCAGAAGACTCGTTCCTTGAGCAAGAATTCGGCAGAGCTGTGTGAAACTTGGCAGATCCAAATCTCAGAGCTCGTGCAAAGCTGAAAAAAAAATAAAGAAGAAGAACAATTAATGGTTTCATTTCTGGGTTTTCTCCGAGCTTCTGCCTTTGGGGAGCTCACAAGAAAGGCTTTATTTGCTTTGAGTTGCGCTTCCCAAGTCACAGATAGAGGAAGGAACCTTCATGCCCAGAGGTCAGCGACTTTCCAGGTGTGCCAACGATTCCTGGGCAAACACCTTCATGTTTGTGCCTTAGCTCCTGCAAAATGGGGGATAATTATTCTTCCTCAATTATTTTGATTGCAAAGGCTTTCAAGCTTTAAGTATTAACTCTTATTTTGAGTTGAACGGTGAGAAATCCGCATTTCTCAGCCAGGTCACTATTTAAAATTTAAGCAAGAAAATTTATACTGCGACCCAAAACCAATTTGAATTTTGCTCCATGTTCACTGCCAAATTCAGCCAGATTTTAATTTGGTGACAATGCCTTTATCCAGGTCCTCTCTTTCTTTGTGAAGACTGAGAAAAAAATTAATAGTAACCCTTGACATTCTGAGCTGTTTGAAAAGGAAATCACTCATTGGAATTAGACAGGGAAAATCCTTCCTGATAAAATCAACACTGTAACCACACTGAACTTCCCATTTCTTTTGGAATCTGAAAAATCAGCCCATGATCAATGAATGTGACCTGAACCTGGGCTTGCGCCTATCATTTCTTAGCCTTACCAGAAAAGGGGGGAAAAAAAGAAGGAAGAAAAACACGGATTGGGAAAAAATAGTTTTATTATTTTCAGAAAGCCTCACACGGCTCCTTCAGCTTGGAGAGTTTTCCAGTGCTTCCTTGTAGCTCTTCTGGACCAGCTGGAGATGCCGAGGGCTGGGGAAGGGTGAGATCCTGGGATTTTTCCCTCCTCGTGGCTCGGGATGAGGTAACTCACCTCACTAAGAACAACACTGGCTTTTCTAGGCGGCCTCCACCGAGCTGCAGCTCCCCTCGTACCTCACGCTGAGTTTTATATCCGAGGAATTCAAGCTGGGAGCCTGACTCATTCCTCCAAGCTGGAATTCGCCACGGGGGGTGGGAGAACAAGCCCCCATCAGTCTCGGAGCTGATGGTGAGGGAGCAGTGACCACCTCAGCTTGGGAGATCTCCCAGTTCTGTACCACCCCACCCTCGTTGTGCCCCCTCACAGCTCTGGTTTTTACTGAGTCCTTCTTTGACAGAGTCTCCACCGCCCCAGGAGTGTCACACAGTCATTCACGAGTGTCACTTCCCCAGCTGGGTGGCCCTGAGGCCACCAGGCGATGTGCATTAGGCAAGGGGCTCCAAAATCCCCCCTTTTTTCCTCCTTTTCCTGCCTTCCCTGCCACTCTGGGCCCCTTTGCTGGCCCGAGATCTCCCAAATCCATGTCTCTCTCCCCGTATCTCCGGGCACAGCATCCACATTCTCCTGCTCTCTTGTTTCATCCCCATCGCTCTGCTGGCTGCAGTTACAATCCAGCAGGGAGGAAAGGGAGAGGCTGTGGCTTGGAGTTCTTGGGCTCATTTTCTCCCACTGCCTGGAGAGCCCTTGCCAGAGCATCTTTCCCGCTGGAAAATGACAGCCCCCAGAGGCTGCTGATCTGTTCAGCCAAAGGAAAAGAGCACAAAAATCAGCATCTCTGGAAGATCTCCTGGGAAAGGAGACCCCACACACGGCCACAGCTCACAATAAGTTTGTTATCTCTGGCCCAACTCATTTTGTGGCAGCTCCTGTGGCTCCTGAAGGCCAAATCCATTTCTAATTGCCATGGTCGTTATCTCAAAGTCAGTCTTTGCTGATTATGAGTCTCAAATTCTTTCATTGAGGGTTTGGGAGAGACGGGAGAAGGAGGGCGAAAACCAACAAACGATGCAGCTTCTTGTGGGCCGGTGGAAAATGATTCTTTTGGCCATGCACACACCTCACACCTCGGGTGCTTTATCCAGGATTCACTCATGAAAAAAATGTCCTGGAATCCTACAATGCTTTGGGTTGGAAGGGACCTGCAAAATCATCTCATTCCAAACTTCCTGCCATGGGCAGGGGCACCTCCCACCAGCCCAGGGGGATCCAAGCCCCGTCCAACCTGGCCTGGGACACTTCCAGGGATCCAGGGGCAGCCACAGCTTCTCTGAGCACCCTGTGCCAGGGCCTCCCCACCCTCCCAGGGAGGAATTCCTTCCCAATATCCCATTCCCAGTGCTCTCTGGCACTGGGAAGCCATTCCCGGTGTCCCGTCCCTCCATCCCTTGGAAATTGTCTCTCTCCATTTTTCCTGTTGGTTCCTTCAGGTCCTGCAAGGCCACAATGAGGTGACCCCAAGATTTCTCTTCTCCAGGCTGAACGATCCCAATTCTCTCATCCTTTCCTCCCAGCAGAGCTGCTCCATCCCTCCGATCACCTTGGTGGCCCCCATGAATGACTCCCCCTCCGGGGTCCCTTTTCAATCCATCAACTCCCCCCTGATGTTAACATGGAGCTTATTCTCAGGTCATGAACCGTGTTCATAATAAAAAAGTGAATTATTGGGGAATTCTTAACACTCTGCCTGCCCCAGCAATTTTTCTCACCTTGTGCTGATCAAAAACTGCTCCAGAATTCCCCAAATTTCCCAGCTGCTTAGCAGGTGTCGGAGTTTATGGCATCGCAGAAACATCCAACCCCCACAGACTCTCCAAGACTCATTTAGAATAATATGAAAATAATTTAATCAGCTTCAACATGCCAGGAAAGCAATACCCCGTCCGAGGGCGAATTCCATGATTCCAGCTGTCAGGAGGCTCTGGATTTAAAAGACAGTAAAACTTTTACGGCCGAACCCTGGAGCCAAATTCCTCCCATCATTAATTTTTTTCAAGGAAGCAACCAGTAGTGAAGTCTGAGGCCCAGATTCATTGAGAAAAGTATAAAAAAGATAAGTGCATTAATAAATCCTGTTCATTTATTAGGTGGGGAATATTATGGGCACAATTCCCTGGAGAACGTGAAATTGAGAATTCGAATTAAGAATTCCTCATCCTGAGACTTTGGGACATCTCCTTTCCCGACCCATATTCCCTGAGTCTGAACACCTGCGAGCTGTTCCCTGGAAAGCTGAGGTGGCCAATGCCTCTTTTGGAAGGAAAGGAGATGTGGAATTAGGGGAAAAAATGGTTCTGGAGGACTTTTCTTGACGTGATGGCATTTTTGGAGACAGAACAATGACAAGGACCCCTGCTATTCCATGAGTAACACCTGAAAAATATTTAGAGCTGGAATCTGGAAGATTAAAGATATTTCATGGAAAAAAACCTGATTTATTTCTCTAAGTGCTGTGTTTATTAAACTCACATACAGACTCATATTTTTGGAATACTGAAGTGTAATTCCCTCGTGGGATGTTTTAGCTGGAATTCTGATCCTTCTCGTTGTTTTCCTCTGACTCGGAATGGTTGGTTCACCTCTTGTTCCTGAAATGTGGTGGCCAACACTGAATTCACTGAGGCCTTCACCTCCTGCCCTCGTTTTCTCCCAAATAAAACCTCATTTAACCAGTGCACAGCAAGGTTTTAGAGGTTTTATTGATAATCTCTATGACTCTACATTCTTTAAAAATAATCTCATTTTCAGTAGTTTTATTATATTTATTTCTATCTGTCTGTACAAGCATTTTCTTTGTGTTTAATCTGCTCAGAAAAAGACATTCAGGGGTTTTTTTGGGGTCGTTTCAGCCTATAAAACGTCTCGGAACTAATCCAATGTTTCCGTGTCCTCAAAAATAATCCCATTCTCAAGTGATCACTCTGAACTCGGCGAGACGTGACCCTAATGACCAAATCCATGAACTGTGTGATTATACAAGTGGAAAACTCACGGAAAACTGGGATCGAAGTGCCTGCAGAAGGGGAACCCCGTGTTTGCGTGCTTGTTAAACGAGATCTTCAGTTCAGCTCAGAATCCACGAGAGGAAAACTTCCCCACCCATGGCTAACGGGGGAATCCGTGTGGACCTGTGGAGAAGGAGGGGAATAAATCCATGCACGGCACCGAAGAGAGGGGAAATATTAAATATTAACCACATTAAATATTAAAATCCATTTCACGTCTTTCCTCTGGATCCCTTTCCCACCACTTTATTATTTTATTTAACTTCCAACACGCCTCCGACAGTGATTTGCTGATGGTTCTCTCACAAAGAAAAATCAAAATCAACTTCCAGCAAAGAAGGCTGAGAATTTTATTTAATTTTTTTTCCAGTGCAAATGCCAGAATTCCAAGTTTTCATATGTTGGGACTTGAATTTTGGAGTTCTGACAGACAAGAGGGGTGATGGGCGAGATCATCTCCCAGAAGTCTCTGATGCCCTTAATTTGCAGGGTCTTAATGAATTATTGAGCGCTCCTAACTGCAAATGAAGGGAAACCTCCTCCAACAAATAAATAATCTGGGATTAATCTGTTTTAGAGGGAAATTTATCTTATCCCAGGATACTCACCCAAGACGTTTGAGACAAAGCACCTCGGAACGTGCAAATGAGTAGCTCAGAGAAAGAAATTATTTCTAGGCAGGTAAAGTTGGAGGAAGATTAATAAGGTAAAAGTGCTCAAACCTTTGCCAAAGTGAGGACTCCGAGCTCAGCCTGGACACCAAAATAATTGGATATTTTCCCATTAATCTTGACCTATTTATCAGCTTGCCATCTGCAAAATCAGGATGATATTCCTGTCTCAGAGGGATGTTCCGAAGATGATTAACATTGGAAAACCACTCAGGAATGCCACAAAAAAATCCCGGGAGGAAACGAACTGTTGTGTCTTTAGAGCAGCCTTTGAACTACGGGGAGAAAATACTCCTGGAAGCAACTTCTGCGTAATAAACTCCAATTTTTCTAAGGAATTCTGCTGCTATCTGGGCATGGTTCTCACCATGGGAGGTTCCCATTTAAATACAGGAGGCTACTGGATCATTAGGGAGCGAGATAAAGCGCAATAAAAGGGAGAAAGGTAAGGTTTCATCAGCTGTTTTTACTCTGGCTTATCTTAATTACCGCAAAATTCACTTTGCACCTGGCAGTCCACTGGGTTTTTATCACCTACATTTGTGTGCGTGTGTCAGGCTGCGTGTGCAACACATAAAAAACATTAATTAGACAAGAATAGAGAGCAAAAAATGTTCTGAATTCTTTCACATTCTGGATATTCTTTCTCCTTTCTCAGGAATAAAATCCTAAATGTGCCCCTTTTTTTCCAAAATGAGGAAAACAAAG
Source organism: Mohoua ochrocephala (assembly GCA_013398855.1). NCBI lineage: Eukaryota > Metazoa > Chordata > Aves > Passeriformes > Acanthizidae > Mohoua > Mohoua ochrocephala. The sequence goes on along the minus strand of VZTA01027938.1, from coordinate 61,520 downwards.
CGAAAATGAAAGTAAAGTCAGCTGTGGTTGGGCACCTCCGAAAGAACCACTTTAAATATTGTTCGTAAAGGAGGTTGGAGATATTTTAAAGTTTTCGATCACTTCTGAAAATGCTTTTCATTGTCGAGGTGGAGATTTGTGATTCTGAGTGTCTCATTTGATATTGATATTGTATATATTATATATATTATTATATACATTATTATATATATACATCGTTTATAAGTGTGTATATTCAATATATATTTATTTATATATTATTTCTATAAATGTTATTTTGGAAATACGTGTAATTTATATATTATATGTGTCGTTTATCATTATTAATTATTATTATATATTGTTATATATTAAATGTATGTAATTCATGTATTTATAGGTACTCCTAGTGAGTTCAGGTTCATATCTCTGATACACAGATAAATCCCGGAATTCCTAAGCAAACAGGAATAAGCCCCTCCCCAAATCCTAGGAATCGAGACTTCCCAATAAACCAAGGAATTAATAGCAAGTGCCCTTATTGCCATGGCAACCCGGCCAACCCAAACATCGGGGAGGCCGCGATTCCCCGAATTCTCACGTGCCAATACAATTATCGGGCCCGTCCAACCCCGATATCCCTCTCCTGCCTTCCCACCTCCGCTGAGGTAATACGGACCGGAGGATTAATAACAGCATCCATCTCAATTTGGAGCTGCAGGGCCACGGGAGCAGCCTGGGTGGGAACGGGGCGATTTCAGTTTGTTTTGTGCTGTTTCCAGGCTCGTCCCCGTATTTGTCTCGCATTGCCTGGATGTTGCCATAGTGACCTTTGATAAATCCGTGTTACGGATGCTGTGAAATATAAAGCCACGGCGCATTGCGGGGAGGGGAAGCCCACGGAATCGAGCAGGGGGCTGGGAGCTTCAAAGGCATTTTGGTCAGATTTAGTGCTCTCATCCGTTCTAATAAATGCTTTGCTCTTAATTAAAAACTGCATGTCTGCGAGCCTGGAAATTCATTCCGCTTTGGAGGAGTTTCTATGGGAAAATTCATATTGTCCAAAGCAGTTGGCTGGATTTGATCAGTCTGTATCATTTATATTTATTTAATGGGGGTAAAAAATCTACCTTTGCCTCACTGTTCCTGTTCTTTCCGAGCATTTCTTAAATCAGGAAAGAAAATAACAGGTTCAGGTCATTCCTCATCTTGAAAGGCAAAGACTTCACTTCTTTTATGGGTGGCCAGTTAAAAATTGAAAGTTCAGTCCAAGCTAGGGAGAGATGAATATTGGGAAAAGGGTTTTCAGAGGCTCCTCGGGGAATGGTCACATTTCCAAGGCTGCCAGAGTTCCAGGAGCATTTGGACACACTCTAAGGCACAGGGTGGGATTGTTGGGGTGTCCTGTGCAGGGTCAGGAGTTGGACTGGATGATCCCTGCGCATCCCTTTTAACTCAGGATATTCTGATTCCGTGATTCCATGAACCACGAGCAGAAATGGATACTTTGAGAGCGCTTATTCTTCTCTAAGTCTGAGACATTCAACCCAGGATACGACTCAACATTTCAATTTTAAATGGCAAACCCCAAACCAAGTGCATCTACGGCTGTTGTTACCATTAGGAATGAAGACCCCATTTTAACCCTAAAAATGGGGCAGATCCAGCATTTCCCAGTGTGATAAAGGCGGGACCCAAGCGCAGCTCTGGAGAAATCTCTGGGCCTCTGTTCCAAAGAACTGAAACCTGTGTTCGTTCCGCTCCATTCTTTAAGAAAGTGACCGAAGCACCTTTCTGATGAGCTTCTTTATTCCTCCTGGGAGCACAGTTTATCCCAGCAATCATAAATCACCACCCAAAAATGGGGCGAATGCTCCGCGTGTCTTCGCGGAGCTGCCAGCCAGAGCCGTGCTGATTAACTCAGCTCAAGTGCTGAGGGGAGAATTAATCTCCCTTAACTGCAGCCATTTCAAATGTAAGCCCCTGCTTTAAGCCAGGTTTCCTGCTTTTATCAGGGAAAGGTCACTCGGGAGGGCACTCATCCCATCTATTTTGGGCAATTAGCTAAGGATGGATGAATCCCACAGAGGGGCCTGTGACAGCAGAGTAAATTTTGGGTGATGATCTCCCTGCCGAAGACCAGCACGGGGATCATGTTCTCCTCATTATTTCTATTATCAGGGAGGGCTCTCCAGCTTCGCTGTCCTCTGCCTGGCACTGCTTCCTCATCCAATGGTGGGTCCAGCTGGGATCAGTTCCCAGTGTTGTGGTTTGGGTTTCTGTTGGTTTTTTTTTTTTTTTAATTACAGAATCACAGAATGATTTGGGACTTTTTAATATCATCAAGTCCAACCCTTTTGCCACAGGCAGGGACATCTTTTGCTAGATCAAGTTGCTCAAAACCTGATCTTAAACACTTCCAGTGATGGGGCATCCACAACTTCTCTGGACAACTTCTTCCAGTGCCTCACCATCCTCATCACAAAAAAGGATTTTTCTTTTCAATGTCTAATTTAAACCCACCCTCTCCCAGTTTATAAGTTCTGACCCTTGTCCTGTCACTACAGACCTTGATAAAAAGCCTCAGAATCATGGAATGCTCCTGTTAGGGCAATTCCTCACTGGATGCCAGAAAACCAGCCAGAAGCAGGAGTCATCTCCTACACCTCAAATGCAAAAAAATCTTCACCTGTAAATGATTTGTCCTCCCTCATAAAGAAATCAGGCCTTGCTGCCGTGCTGGTGGCAGAGCAGGGAACTGAGGATGAGATGGAAATGAATCCAGGAGTGGCTGGAAGAATTCAGAGGAAGCATGAACAAAGCCTGGAAAATTCCCACTGTTCAGCAAAAAGAGAAGGTTGGGATGGGTCTGAGCCCCTGGCTCTGAGGGCTTCCATGGGACAAAATTGTCTTACGATGGAGAGGTTTTTGGACTTTGGAAAATGTTGTTTGGCTTGAGAAGAGAAGCTCCAGGGAGAACTTAGAGCTCCTTCCAGTGCCTAAAGGGTCTCCAGGAGAGCTGGAGAGGGACTTTGGACAAGGCATGGAGGGACAGGAAAAAGGGGAAGGGCTTTAAAGTGAAAGAGAGGAGATTTAGAGTGGGATATAGGGAAGGAATTCTTCCCTATGAGGGTGGTGAGACCGTGGCACAGATTCCCAGAGAAGCTGTGGCTGCCCCTGGATCTCTGGAAGTGTCCAAGGCCAGGTTGAACAGGGCTTGGAGCAAGATGGGATGGTGGAAGCTATCCCAAGATGAATTTTAAGGCCCCTTCCAACCCAAACCACTCTATAATGCTACAACCTGATTATGCCAGGCTGGAAAAAGCAACAACAACAACAACGACAACAAAACCATCGACCCCCCAAAATCCTGAGCTCCTCGCAGCAAAGGCAACAAGAAATGGAGATGACCTGCAAGGGAAATAATGGCTTCCCCAATGGAAGAAGAGTTTCAACAGAGATCAAACTCTATGAGGGAGTCTCCAAGTGAAGCAGCAGTCAGGAGCGAGGTGCAGCAATCCCCGCCTCCCTTCGTCCTGTTTTGTGCCAACAGAGGTGATTGAATTGCTCTTTTTTTTTTTCTTTTTTCCCCTCTTTCCAACCCGTCCCACCAGGAATGAGAAGCACACCCCTTGGTCTAGTCGCCAGCAGGACACTAGGTGGCCCACAAGCCACACACACACCCCCTGTCACACACACACCCAGTCCCACTCCCACTCCCACTCCCAGGGAGCCGTGGTGGGACCCTCGGGAAAGGCTGGAGCCCACATCAGTGGGAGCTCCGCGTGGTACTGCCAGGGATATTGCCCATTACATGATTTGTACATATTTAGGCTTAGCCACCCTAAGCTGATTGCAGGTACTTAAAATTGCTTTTGTGCCATGAACACTTAACGCTAAACCTCTTTTAATTTGCACCGTGCTACTCAGAGAGATCATATCATTCTTCTGCTCCACGCAAATTCCCAATCTGGCAATCCTAGCCTGCTCGGGTATTTTTTTTAATAATAATTAAAAAAAAGAATTTAATAAGGATTTGGGTTTCTTTATTGAGCTTTTATTGTCCAGTCTTGTAATTGAATCACTCTGCTGTGACAGAGAGACTGAGGCTGTTATTAGCAAATTCTATAAACAATGGGCTTGATCCCTTTATGAAAAAGCATTGTAGGGGGAATAGTTAATCTGGGCTCAAAAAAAAAATGAAGCTCTGGGAGGGGAAGGAGGGGGAAATACAATTGCAGATTCCAAATATTTAAAACTGTTTCTGCACTTTCCCATTCCAGCCCCCTCCTCCCTCCACTTCCCTTCTCCCACCACCCGGCTGCTCAAATCCCTTTTTGTTCTTTGTGCCCTGAGTCTCTGAGGCAGAACTTGTTTGCAACACGATCACCAGGGAGGAAATTTTGTCTCCAGAGCAAAGCCTCCTCTCTGAGAGGGCCACGCTGGTGCTGCTTTTCTGGGTGACTTTGGATTTTCGACGGCAAACCAGCACAGATGGAAAGCTGAGACTCCAAACACATCCCAAGGAGGAGGAAGTTGCGTTCATCAGACATTTAATTTGGACATCTCCATTGAAATCAGCCATTCTGGTCTCCCTTGGTAGCCATGAGAGTTCTAGTCAAAAATATCGGTGGCGTTGGGTGCAGTTCATCCCATTCCAGAGGAAATTGGACGAATCTCTGGATATTCCCTAATCGTGCTCTGCTTGAGCGGGATTTCCAGGGGCTATAAAAGATCCAAGGAGGTGCTCTTTAGTCGATGTGTTCGTGGTGGATATGCTCGAAATGAGCATGGAATTTCTACTGGCATCAAGTTTTCCAGCTGGAACGTTGTCTCCTCGGGCTTCTCTTTGTTTATGTAAAAAATAAAGGAGGATTTCTGTTGGAATAACAGCTCCGTGCTCTGATATTCCAGGGCACATTCAAGGTGTGCAAGGAGTCAGTCAAATCCCTGGCTGTAAAGCTGATTTTGCCAGCACTGGAAGGAGTCGTGATTTCATTGTCTGAGCTCTCTGCTCAGTTCATAACTTCTCCAGGGCAAAGTTTGTCCCTTATTGTGCTTTTCCGCAGGTCACTCCAGGGCCCGGATCTTGTCTGTGGTCACGTAGCACCACTCTGGTACAGCAGACATTAATGATAACAATAAATAACTGATCGGGACTGTGGTGATAATGAGCTTAAAGAAAGATGGATCAATACCTTATCATGAGAGTTCTAAACGTGAACTTTAACCCAGAGCCTGTAGAAATCAGTGGGAATCAGTCCATGGCATTTAGATCAACTTCCAACGACCTCGTTTAACCAAAACTGAGACCTTTTTTCTTTTTGAGGCATCAAAGGTAAGGCTGAACATTCAACTAGGGAAGAAAAGAGATGACCCTGTGAATAATAAGCATGAAATCAAGAAAAAGAGGCAGAAACATGAAGATCTGGATGAAGTTGGAAGACAAGCAGTTATATTTTTGGTATTTTTGGATTTTATACTTTGTATTAAATAGGAAGAGTACCTTTGAGCAAGGCATGGAAGCTGAAACATCGTCAAATTTGGGAAAGATGGAGGATCGGATGAGTGTTAAGTAGCTGGGAACACAATCAAGGCTGGTAAATAGGATTCATTCTAGGGACAGCAATGGAAAATCAGATTTGAGGGGTTTTTTGACGGAAAAAGAGTGGATCGTATTCCCCTTTTATCTCGTGATGCATCAAATACGAAGGCAAAAGTGTCAAGGGGCGTGAAAAGTCTCTCGTCGCTGTGACAAAAGCAAGGGGAGGAAAAGGAAGTTATTTATATCAAATATTGACAGACTGAATAGCTTGGGTTTGGCAATTTTAGCTTTATTTGAGTCAGGAACAAGGTTTGGGAAGGAACGGCCCTGGGGAAGGCACTGGATGAGAGAATGGGAAGATGTGGTGGTGCTGGAGATGAAGGAAAATGAGAGACAAAAATGAGTGGAGGGTAAGGCCCGAATTTCTCCACAAACACCGTGAAAGACCAAGGATACAGAGAAGGAACAAGTCATGGAAAATGCCCGGGACCCTGAAAAAACCATCCACGCCCACATCAGCACGTCCGATTCCTTTGGCAATGAGCCCTCTCCGTGATATTTGGGAAAAAGAGGAGGACAAATTGCAGATTTCCACTGCAGAAATGGGGTTGGTGGAGGAGCTGCAGCTACTCAGAGGTGCTGCACGAGGATGGAGAGCCACAGGTTGTAAAAAGGGGCATTACAGCTGGATATAATGAAAAATATCCTCAAAACTCAGCTGGACAAGGGCACGATCTGTGCAGAGAGAGCTGGGAAAGTGAACAGGAAAAATTCAATTAGAGGGGGAAACAAATCTGGGAATGAAGCCCTAAAGCAGGAATCAGTGGAAAACTTCACTGATAAAAGAACTTTTTGCTCTGAATTTTACTTGTGTCTCAATGAGCTGCTAAAGCCTGGATGGACAGAAAAACTGACATTTCCCACTAGGAGAAACGACCTGATTTGTGAGTTCCATCCAAATTTTGAACCCTAGTACATAGGTTTGGACAATCTGAACACACGTGCCAGGCATTTTTCCTGTCCATTGTATACAAAAAAAAAAAATATTAAGCCAATTATTTTACGGTGATGAAATTGAAAAGTTGGTCTGGGGGTCTCTACGGTCACAGACCTCTGTTTAGAGGTTTGATGTTCCCCCAGCAGTTAAAGGGGAGCCTGGTGACCGATAGGAAAGCGAGAGCTCATTCCCCACATTCCATCAGCTTCATAATTCCACATTAAATGATGGCTTTAGTGGCATGTGGGGAAGTCTGATATGAGGAAGTAGGAGGGAAAAATTAATATACACACACACATGCACTTGTACACACATAAATGTGTGAAATGTAAGTGCATCCGTATATATTTTACACAATTAACCTGTCTGGTTTCCTTTAGGAAATGACAAACGCTGATGAAGTGAAGCAAAAATTTTGAAACCTTTGCGCTGTTAAGTTTGCTTCAGTCTGGATTTGGGGTTGGGATTTTTATTTCAAATTGAACTCCACGGACGGCCTCGCTGCAATTCTAATTTTCTGGAGTCAGCCTGGAAACCACAAAGTGGAATTCTTTCCAGGCACTGTGACTTCCAATCCGTAACCTAAATAACAATGCTGTTTTTACCTAATGGTCTAAACATCTTAAGTATTAAATGAGGGATAAATTTGCCATGAGGTCAAGAGTTAAAAACGCTGAAATAAAAGAGCGTTGAGAACGTGCGCGTGAAAGGCAGCGGCGGTAATACGATTTCCATACGTCAATTTTCTTTTCAGATTACAATTCCACCGGCAAAAATTCCCTGGATTTGTGTTATGGCCGTTCCAAGTTTATCTTAAACCACAAACTAGAAAGGTTCTGGTGTTCATCTGCTCTGCCTTCACCTGGTTCTTCTGACTGAGCGTGAAAAGCCAAATTGAGCTTTCTTAGGCAGAATAAGCCAGGTAAAAATTGTCTCCTCAGCATCAATATTCCAAAAGTGTGAGGGAGTTTTAAAAGTAAAAATCCCAACTGAGCTTCCACACATTGGAAAAAAATTTGTAAAAGACGTACTTTGCTACAGAAAAAGAGTGAGAAAAATCAGATTTTTTTAATTATAGGGAGGTATAAAAGGTGCAAAGCTGCTGACCTCATGGTGAAATAAAGAATCTCAAATATGAATCTTGGAGTGCTGGAATATGGACATTGACACCTGCATGGCTCAAATTAAAAGGTGGCATCACCTGGTTTGTTGGTATTTATGATATAAATGGATTATTGTTCCCAGGGGTGAATTCTACTTCTCCCATGAGTTCTGCTCACACTAAAACTTTCTACTAAGGAAACACATCCTACAAACCTGTCTAAAATTAACTCCAGGGTCATGTTTTTGGGGAAGTTTCAGACTTGCACTGGGTCTAAGGTTTTAATCCAGATGTGAAGGGAAAACCACAGCTTTGAACAATCCTTATTCCATTTTCTAGCACAGAGTTTCTCCATCTTTGAGCCATTCCATGTCAACTCCGAAGCCATCGCTGGATCCCAACATGCTTTGACTGAAAATCTCTGATAATGTGGGGGTGTTATGATTATCCAGAGTGATCCTGGCTGGAATATCTTCACGCTTCCCCAATTTCAGCAATTTCAAGTCGATCTGATTAGGTTTGGCACGCAAAGATGGGGACAGGCTGAGTCAGAATTTGGCTGGAAGGTAAGACTTTTCCCTACCAGACCCAACCTGCTGCTGCTCCGGGAAGTGGTGCGGGTAATTTCGGAGGTGTTTTGCTTTTTCCAGTGCCTTTATTTTTCCCTCTTCCCCTCAAGTTCCCTTCTCTGGCCTGGACACATCAATGCTGAGGTCTCACAGCTGGGAAGTCACTCAGTGTTGAACGGCCCTGAAGCCCAGGCGGTGTGGTGGGAAGAAGGAATGAAGAATCATTTCCAAAGGAGGTCAAAGGACCACAATCCATTCCCTCATCAGTTTTTCCACAGGACCAGCATTGACAATTCCTCTGCCTTCTGCAATTCCTCAGCTGATCAAAGAAGGGAATATTGGAAGAAAGGATTTATTGGAATAAAGGAGTAAAGGATTTTTCTCAGAGGAGCACATTCTCAATTCGTAATTCCACACGGACATTTTTGAAGCTGTTCCCTTCTTGTGTTCCTTAGTAAAGATTCCAATGAATTCTCACTGAGGTCTGAGCAACTCTTCAATGAAGAGCACTTCAGGAGTTCCACTGGCACTGGGAAGTTCATTCCAATGCCATTTCAAGAGTGGAAGTGAGGAGAAATGAGAAAAAATTGTTTAGAGAGGAAAAAAGTTGCAAAAAAGTTGAAGTTGCATCTCTGACAAATCAATGTTTGCTGTTTTCCGAATCTCAGCATATTCTGAAAGAAATGTCTCTGCCTCAAAACACAAAGGATTTCCTGTGATCCAAGAAAATGAAATTTTGCCTCATGTGTTTTACATAAAATAATGAAACAAAAAATTAATCCCACTTGGGCACCTCCTACACAATATTCCAAATTCATTGTTGCTAAATCTTTAATTTCTTTTCAAAGAGAAAGGCATTTCCCTGAGGAAACAAACTGTGGAAATATTTTCGAGGAGGAATTGGTGGTGAAAGCTCAGTGAAGAAGAACCACGGAGACAAGAACCATGGGAGCTGCATTGATGGGAATTCACTGATTGAGAGGAAATCTGAAGAATTAAATAGGAACATCGAGCTTCTGTGCTTTAAAACAAAAAACCCCGCACTTTTGAACAAGTTTTGCCTGCAATCCCAGGGGTTACCCTTGGCACACAAAACTTCTCTTGTCCTTTTGTTGTAAACGTACCTCAATGCAGGAATTTTCTCTTTAAAGTTGGAAATAGTGGGGAACAAAGAAGAAGTTGGTGAAAGTATCTGTTGGAGGGCACAAGGAGAGGAAGGAGAAATGGAACGATTTCTGAAGCAGTGTGCAAAGTAAATTAATATACAGGGGGGACCTTTAATAATCAAATGGGTTTGGATAACAAATGTGGTCAAACATATCCAAAATCTCTTCTATGGGAAAAGAGGGATCAGCCAGAAAAGATCTGAATTTGAAAGCTTTGGGTGTTTTCTGCTTTATCTACAAATCTGACCTGACTGAAAAACATCTCCATGTTCAAGTGAGGAGAGAAGATGTCACCTGTGTAAGGTTCACATATCTCAGGGAAATAATTGAAGCAGAAGATGACTGGGATGAAAATCTGGAATCTGACCAACAGGACAAGAACCTACGGTATTTTTTTATAATTTTCCTGAGACTTGTGGAAGTAGCAATCACGGGATATCAACACCAAAGATATTGGAAGACAAATATTTCATTCGTGTTAAGAGCATTTAATGAACGTCGTGGGATGTTCTTCAGTCCAATGTGGGCTCTGGACTGGTCACACAGACTTCCTGGAAAATCACCGGAGACAAACACATCTCCAAAGGATGCTTCTTTTCCATCTCTGCATGGACTATCCAAAAAACTTGGCATGGATTTTTCCCATTCTTTGATGGACCAGCTTTCAAAAAAAAAAGGAGTAGAAGAAGTGGTCATTGCATGTTTCTGAATAAAGCTGCTAAAATAGTTTATTTGCAACTTCAATAACAAAAGTTAAGAAATTAAAGTAGTTCTGCTCACTTGCCTTTCCCCAAATCCTAACCTTATTTTCCTAAGAAACATGAAATAAAGTAGAATTTTTTTTGTCAACTTGAGTCTACCAGCAGATCTTCAGCCAAAAATTTCCATAATCTAGTTTTGAAAAGTTTCTGTTTGCTGAAAAAAAAATTTGTATTTTGAAACAAATCACCTCTGACAGACACATTTAGGCCCAAACCACCCCAAATTATAGGAAAAACCCATCATGAATGTCTTGGAAGCTTTGGGAGCTCAAGTGACAATAATTTTATGGGCTGTAGAAGTGCCTGGTTGAGCATCTCCGGGCTGCTCTAATCCTGGAGGTCAGAAAACAGCCACACTTTCCATGTTCAGGTGACAACATCCACGAGTCTTGAAAAATACATTCGTAAGCTGAGGATTGAAGAGAGGAGCATCCCAATCTTTCCCTGAGCCCCACGGTTCTTGTTGAGTTAAGAAGCTGAAGGACCAGAAGGAAAAGCCTGGAGACCAGAAGGTCTGTGATGGTTCTGTGGGATGTTCAGGGGAGCAGAGGGATGAAGCCCACGTCGCTCACCAGAAGTGGAGGGAGGCCCAGGTCCCTTCCCAGGTGGAATGAAGAACTCCAGGAGCTGTGTGATTTGAGGCAGGGCAGAGGAACGGCAGAGGTGGTGTCAAGTCAGTTGGGGGGGAGCGGAAACTGCAGCAGCACCATGGAAAAATCGAATCTGGGATATCTGAGATGGCAATTTTTCATCTTTCACTCCCCTTTGCATTGTCACGACGAAACCAGGATATAATTCCATAAATAACTGTGAATAGCTGGAGCTCCCTGAGTGTTTGGGGTTCCCTGATTGTTAGAACAGTGTGGGTTTAATCTGAATGGCACCAAAGAGCCACGACCTTTGAATTTGACTTGGCAGAGCCAGGAGGGCTATCAGTGTTCTGGGAAATCAGCTTGAATTCAATTGCAGCTCTAATCTAAAAAATCCGTGCCTGACCCGTTTTATTGCACTGAGCTCAGCACCAAGCCGGGGCTCTGGGAGAAAACGCGTTGGAGCTCTCACGTAGCCCGAGGAGGCATCTGGTTCAGCAGATTTCCTCTGTCATCTCGGGGATGAATTCCATCATAAAGAGCCTGGGAAGAAATTAGATTGGAATTAAGGCGGATTCTCGCCTAACCCAATCCATCGAAGTGTTGGATGTCTATTCAAAACCAGCCATCTACAAGTCTCCAGACAATGGAAAGACTGGAATGTCCGGAGAAAGGTTCTTCTCATATATTTTAGGTTCAAATTAAAACCTTTTAGCTTTTTCCACTGAATATACGTGATGCAGACAGCTCTGTTGACTAAACATCCAAATTTTATGTTACAGTAGTTAGGTGAGATAATAAATCTATTTTAGGGCGACGCAAATCTCTTTTTCTGAAACGCTGAAAGCGTTTTGGGTCACGTTTTCAGGTGTCTCTGATCAAAAGTACTTTATATATAATTAAGATGAATAATCTTGATGAAGATAAATAATCTTATGTAACTGCAAGGGAATGGAGACTTCAGGTAAAGTTCCACGTGTCACAACACAAACATTTAATGTATCCATGGCGATGACAGTGCTTAGCAGAACTTACCAAAAGCTTCTGTTGCTGTGGGAAGGGGGGACAGATCCCGTCTTTCGGCAGCTTCACGTGACTGTGGAATCACGTTTCTGGATGCTGGATGCAATTAAATCCATCAGCTATAAAGATCTCAGTCCCCGTAACCACACACTGACACATTTTCAACCGTCAGGTTGCACCGAGCCTTTTCCCAAAAAATGACTAATTTTGAAAACATTTTCAGTTTTGCCCAGAGGTACCAATGGTTTCCATTTATTTCTCATTCACTGGAACTGGATGCAAACTCCTGTGTGCTCATTTTATCACTGATTACTGCACAGACTCTGATGGAAAGTCTGATCTGACTATGAGGGAAAACTTCTTTACTTGGTGGGGGGGAGGTGACAGAGCACTGGGACAGACTGGTACAGAAAGGTTGTGGAGTCTCCTCTGGAGATTCAAAACCCTCCTGGACACAATCCTGTGCAACCTCCTCCAGGTGAACATGCTTTAGGATGAGGGTTGGCCTAGGTGTTCTCCAGAGGTCCTTTCCAATCCCAACCATTCTGGGACTGGGATTCTCGGAAAACTGCTTTCGTTTCTCTGGTATTGCTGGGATTCTGTCAACGATGTACAGGATGCACTCTAGAATACGTCGAAATTTTGGACATCCTCAAGATGAACCCACATTCTCTTTAAACAAAGGGTTTATGGGTTCATTCAGTCACTGACAAACACCTCCCTGCAGTTTCATCTCAGATTTCTGTGATATAAGACAATGTTCAACCATCCTTTGACTCTCAGACACAGATTATCCATGAAAGAGGTGTCACCTCGATCTCAGGCAAATGTGAGCATGATCCAAAACCACATTCAGTCACACTCTGAGTCAGTGGGGCCTGCTCAGATCATGTCTTGTGAGTTAAACAGCACATGTTGGGAGAGGTTGTCCAGAGAAGCTGTGGCTGCCCCTGGATCCCTGGAAGTGTCCAAGGCCAGGTTGGATGGGGCTTGGAGCACCCTGGGATAGTGGGAGGTGTCCCTACCCATGGCAGGGGTGGCACTGGATGATGTTTAAGGTCCCTTCCGACCCAAACCATTCCGTGACCTCACCATGTGGTGCTGGGTAATGCTAACAAGTGAAGGATCTATCACCCCGTTATCGTCTGAAGTCACCTCAGGTAAAATAGGAGACAAAATATTTTCTTCATCCCAAGAGAAATGGAGATTTTGGGCTGAATTCCTTTGTACAAAGGTGGGAGTCCGCTGCTCTTCGGGAAACCTTCCAGTCTCTGGATTTAACTCTCAAAGTCCCTTGCAAAGATTTCTAAGGAATAAATATTTTAAGGGACTTTACAATATTTGCCAGCCCTGTGTGTCTTTCCCTTGGGCTTCTCACATGACACCGAGCACCTGTGTGGGGGCAGCTGGATGGAGCCTCTGAGGCAGGAACTGTCTTGCAGACCAAGTTGTCCACATTCATTTGTGTCTCCAGGTGGAGTTGGGTGTCCAAGCTGCCATCAAAGACAGTGCAGTGCTTGGCTGGGGCAGGAGATCTGCTCCAAGACCCCCTCTGACCAACATCCCTCTCCATTGTCCATGGTCCCAGACTGGGACTGGCTCCTCTTCCTCCTTCATCTTGCCAAATCCTTGGAAAATTCACCCACAACCTGTAACAGGCAATTTTCTCTCCACATTGAGGAGACCACTGCAGACCTGTCAGCCTCAGGACTCACTTCCAGGGTTTCTGGCCTTCCCACATCTCCCAAGCACCCATTCCCAGCATTGTTTCCTAATTGTGTGCAGATTTTTTACCAATAACCCCCCTCTCTTCCGCTCCTCTTCCTCAACTCATAATTGATCAGACACTGAACAGCTGCTGGCTATTTTCTCTTCCCGAGAAACACGCAGTAATTGTATGTACGGGCTCCAAATCCCTAAACATTTGGAAAGGAGAAGGACTTGAACGGCAGCCAGTTCTTTTTTCAGCGCTGGTACCAGCAGCAGTGGCAGGCATTTAAATCAGATTGGGAGGGGCACTGAGGGTGGGGTGTGTTGGGGTTGTCAAATCTGCTGAGATTCACTCGGAGAGGGAAGGAAAAGAAGGGAAAAAATGCTAAAGAGAGAAAAAACTGAACCCGGCAATCAACAAACCAAGGCAGCTCACACAGTTGGAGTCTGTCCCAGCAGCAGAGCGCTGAGATTACTCCCTAAACCAAAGGGCATTGTTTGCATCCGTGCTCACCCACATTTCCCAAAGCAAGGATTGCTCCATGCCAAACGGGCCAGCCTGATCCCGCTTTAACCTGGGGGTGATCCATTGGGAGCGTTGCCATCTTCAGGTCCTGTTCTAATCCCTCTGGAGAGGAAGAGGCCTCGGCAAAGGCAACTTTCACCCGTGTTGGAGGTGTTTGTTCTGCTCTTTCTGCTGTCTGGAAAGTGAAAGCCAACAACCTCCTCATCAGGACATCTCAGCTTTGGGGCAGAAGGGATGGGATTCAAGTGACACCTGTGACAAAGTAAATTGAGAATATAAGAAGCGAAGTAATCCAGACAAAAGCAAAAATTCACTTTAGAAATATCCCTGAGTTGTCTCACCAGAGTTTTAATTCAAGTGTGCTAAGTCATCTCTTCACTGGGCTGCTTTCCCAATATTGACGTTGAAAACCATGGAAGAAGCAGAGCCATCATGGCAGTGAGACACACCTCCACCCCCTGCCATGGGCAGGGACATCTCCCACCATCCCAGGTGGCTCCAAGCCCCAATGTCCAACCCAGCCTTGGACACTTCCAGGGATCCAGGGGCAGCCACAGCTTCTCTGGGCACCCTGTGCCAGGGCCTCCCCACCCTCACAGGGAACAATTTCTTCCTAATATTTAAACTAAATCTACCCTTGTTCAGCTTAAATCATTCCCTGTGTCCTGTCCCTCCATGCCTTGTCCCCAGTCCCTCTCCAGCTCTCCTGGAGCCCCTTTAGGCCCTGCAAGGGGCTCTGAGCTCTCCCTGGAGCCTTCTCTTCTCCAGGTGAACACCCCCAGCTCTCCCAGCCTGGCTCCAGAGCAGAGAGGCTCCAGCCCTCCGAGCATCCCTGTGGCCTCCTCTGGACTCACTCCAACGTGCCAACATTTCTCCTGTGTCATCTTCATTTGATCTGAAATTTAAGGGTGATCCACGGTAAGCCAAATATCTCATATTTCATGCTCTTTACAAAGATGGGCAAAGCAGGGGAGGCATTGATTTGATTTTCTAGGCTTATGTGGAATCCTGGAATCAGCCAAAAATGCCACCCTTGAAACACCTCATGTGACAAGAAATGGCACAGCAGGGAGAGGTTTCTCTGAGGGCTCTGCAGACTTTCCCTTCCTTGAAGTGGTAAGGACTAAAACTGGGGCCCATCTGCTCGGAACCTTCACTCTCCAGAGAGCCTCTCCATGAAACACCTCACAGACACTGACAACATCCTCAGTCTGTCCTCATCTCTTCCTCCAGCACAGACTTGTGGGAGAATCTATTTTTTTTTCCCCAAGAGAACCATAATCATCAACTTTGATCTTTAGAAATAAATATTCTGCTCTATCACCAAGAAAAAAAAATGGATCCTCCACCATCCAAACCTTTCCTCGTAATTTTGTCATCTTCGTAAAATTTGAACTCCTAGGGGGAAAAAAAAAAAAAAACATGTGAAAATTGACACCTGAGCTGCTGTCATTTCAAAAAAAAAAAAAGACAAAACAATATTGTAATTCCAGGAATAGCTGCTACAATCTGATAAATTTTTTTTGCGTGGGCCCAGTAACCTTACACTGGACGCTTGTGGCTACTTCCTAGAGAAAGAGGAGAAAGCAAAGAAAATTCCTCTTGGACGAGCAGCCCATGTAATACGACAATTGGCTCCGTTCCTCAGAGGTTCTCCATGCCAGCCATACAAAGAGGGAAACCTTAGAAGGGAGATGTGATTTCTGCCTTGGACTGAGCTTGCGGCACCCTTAGACCTGGCTCAGGTGTACCCAGGTAAAGCACTGGAGCCTTGGAATCGCAGAACTGGAGAAGGGGATTGAGAAATCAGCTCTGCTGGGAATACGAACGATGCCCACGTGGCAGCTGAGCTCTCCTCGGCCTCCAGAAAGTGCCCTCAACCACACAATTGTGACCACACAGAAGGGTTTCTCTGTCACCTTCGGGCCACTGTCACAGTTTGGGTTCTTGAGGGAGCTTAAACCTCGTTTAAGGGCAGTGCTGAGGATTCCTCATGGCTCCTGATGGCCTGAAAAGCAGCCAAGCCACAAATCCTGAGCAGAAATCTTTCCTTGCAACGCTGAGTTCGTGTGAAATGAAGGTTGACAGATACACCCTGACATCTGATTTTGGACAGCATCGTAACGTTGCAAATGCTGCGCTCCTTCCCCCAGCCCTGGGCGTCTGAATAAATGAGCAAAATGAGGAAAAATGCTTACAAAAAGCACATTTTTACACCAGAGAGACACACTAAAACGCTGCAACCTAATTTCTGCTCTGTGTGTGGGTTGGATTTTGAAAACACTTACTTTTTTTAGCATATTTAATCTCTCTGTTTCATTGAGCAGGCTCGTCAACAGTTTGTTATGGAGTTATAATAATTAAGGAAAATTAGTAATTAAGGCAGGGCAATGAGTGGATCTGCACATTCACTCTGCAGAGGATTCACGGTTTTCCCGTGCGTGTGTGGTGAAGGATTCTTGCACTTGCAAAGTCCTGTTTGTAAATTCAGCCCGAATGATCACCTGGAATTGAGAGAGAGAGAGAGATTATGGGAAAGGCAGCAGGAATTTTGGGAAGTCAGATCCATACTAGGGTGACTGGAAAGACCTGTCACCTTGGATGGTGGCCGTAAACGAGAGGAAGCTCCCATAAAGACCTCGGAAAGGAATTTTGAGCCCTTCTAAACTGAAAGGCCAAAATGCAGCTGGAAAAAGAGGCTGGAAAGTCTTGATTATCCTCCTCCGGGAATAAACCCCACCCAGAGGGAAGCAGGATGGAAAACACCAGATGTGGCTGATGTGAGAGGAGTCCAGATTAGGTAAAGCTCTGCTGCGACTGGTGTGGAATTTTGTCCAGTGCTAAGGACAAGGTTGGTAACATCAGCTCTCCCCTTGAATTCTGGAGCTCTGGAAACCTTTCATGGAGGATGAGAAAGATGAATTGGAAGGAGGAACGGGTACATTCTTAGCTCAAGAAGAAATTTATCTCCTGTCACATTAAAATCCTGTCATTCGTGCCTTCAGCTTCCTGTGTATTCCCTTTATCCCCACCCAGATTTTTCTTGAGGATGAATCCTTGGATCTGTTGCAGGATTCTGCTAAAAGATGAGATCAATTCTGTGCTGGAGGCCTCTGGTGACAGTGACTTTAAAGAGAGCCTGAAATGAAGATCTCAGGTCCAGGAATTATAGAATATCCTGTGGAAGGGACTCACCAGGACCATCGGGTCAGACAAATCCCATTTTTTTTTCCAAGGTGTGCAAGATCAGATTGGTTGATTTTGAGGATGAAGTTGATTGTTTTTTGAGGTCGATTTTTTTGACTCCATCTGGGACTACAAAGACTCTTCCTGTCCTTTTTCCACCACATTGGAACTCTCTGGTCTCTAATCAAGGTTGAAATCAAACTGCAGCCTTTGCCTCAGTGGAGAAACCAACAGGAAACCTCCCTCTTCTTCCAAGCTGATGGATTTCATCTGGTTTATAGATACTCAATATCACCAATCAATGAATCTCGGGTGTTACTGACCTTTTAATTCAAAACAAGAAGAAAGAGATGATTGTTTATTTGCATATGTGACACGCAGGATTCCAATTCCATTGTCCAGAAACACCGGATCTGGTCCTTAAAGTCATCAGACCTTGAGTAGAAACAGGGAGCTACAGCAATGCCGCAATCAAAAAGTCCCATTAATTTTCCCAATTAATCTGATTGCCATGGATAAAGTATTGTTTTACCACGATCCAACCCATCGTTGTCTGATTTCTCCCACCTTATCATTCCCCTCTTTATTCCGTTTATTTGATGCTCCGTTCAACAAAAGACACGGACAGGTTCCCCTCTGCTGAGCCCCAAGCTTCCATCACAAAAACCCAAAGCAAATTTCAGAGCTAAACAAGGTTAAAAATAGGTTAAAACCGGGCCAGTCCTGAAGGGCATCGGCACATGTTTACATGGCTACAATGATTTTCCTTTCCATCGAGGCCACAGTTTCCAGCTCGGGGTTGTCAGGAGTTTCTTTAGGATAATTATCCCATCTCCACGGCCGCTGGCATCTGGAGGCACTCTCACCCTCCCAAATTGCACATTAATTTGGAAGCGGAGAGGACGTCACAGGGAAGCCGAGGCCAAGGGCAAATCCAAACACCTTGGATCCACCACTTCATCACGGAGCTGGCCGGAAACCTCCCTGAACTTGCCAAAGAGGGATGAGGCCATGGAATGAGCTTCCCACAGATGGATAATGTGGGAGTGAAACTGCTTACGAAAGGACCTGCTTGAACCTTCCCCAAAACACATCACAGCAGGCTGAGGAGAATTTGGGGAATATTTGTAAAGCAATTGCCAGGAATTCACTACAGAATTGTGCAAAAAAAGAATTTTTTTGGGGACACAAGTCCAAGCTGTGCCAGTGAGGGACTTGAAGTTCATTCTTCCACATCCCACGGGATCGTGTTGACCCCACTTTCTAAATTAGAGGGGACGTGACTCATTCTCTCTCTTTGGTCACTTCATTCTCCACTGCAGAAGAGTTTCCCACTGAAAATTTCATGGAGACTGGAACATTTCTGAAGGGAAAAAAATAAAATCTTCCTCTTTCAACATTTAAATGAAATAAACCAAAAAATTAATCAGTAGTTCTTGTCTAAATGTCCTATATGAAAAGACCAAAATCAGCTTTAAATCCCATCATGCTTTGAGAGGATTCAAATTTGTTCACCTGATAAACAGGAGGGAAAAAATATTTTCTTCTGAAAATATGGCGTGGGGTTTTTTCCCTAAATGTTTATGCCCACAGATCCTGAATATGAACAGCCACAGAACTTTAAAAACACTGCTTAATACTCATAACGTGCACGGGGTTTCCCTGCAGAGTCCTTCTCTGCATCTCCAAGGAACATTTTAAACATCCTGACGAATGAGGGACAAGGATTGAGGTCACCTGGTCTGGGGAACGGACCTTCACCTTCTGGAGTCCTTTTGAACTCCCAGCAGTGAGCCATTTGCAGTTTGGATTCCTGATCCGTAATTTGGTTTCCCCACCTGCAGAGCAGTGAAGCCTTGGTTGATCCGGTACAGATGATGGTCCCAAACTGTTCCCAGCGCCTCTGGAATTATAACAAGGTGTGTTTTGAATAAATGACAATCATCGTGCCCCTTTTTCTGCTGGCCATGGGCAACTTCTTCCAATGCTTGACCACCCTTCCCACGAAAAAAGTTTCCTACTTTCCAATCTAAACCTCCCCTGGCCCAGCCTGAGGCCATTCCCTCTCCTCCTGTCCCTGTTCCCTGCGAGCAGAGCCCGACCCCCTCCGGCTGCTCCCTCCTGTCAGGGACTTATGCAGAGCCACAAGGTCCCCCCTGAGCCTCCTTTTCTCCAGGCTGAGCCCCTTTCCCAGCTCCCTTCTTGTCCTCCAGACCCTTCCCCAGCTCTGTTCCCTTCTCTGGACACGCTCCAGCCTCTCGATGTCCTTCTTGTCATGAGAGGCCCAAAACTGACTCCAGAATTCAAGGTGTGGCCTCAGCAGTGCCCAGCACAGGGGAATGATCCCTTCCCTAACCCTGTTTGCCACACTGTTGTTGGTACAAGCCAGTTATCGCTTCCCAGCACTTATCAGGGAATCCTTAAAGCCAAGGAGAGAGAGGAGGAGAAAGACCTTTCGTTCCCTTCCCTTCAAACATCATTTCCTATGCATGCAAGTAACATGAACACTGCAATTACACGGCCAAGCAGGCTGAAGACAGAACAAGGAGGGGGGGGAAAAAATAGGAGGAAAGATTTAAAGCTCTTCCAAAAGATGGAATTGAAATATGTAAAAGAGGGCAGCGCCGATTGCCAAAATACTGGAGGTTTTCTTTTCCTTCCACTGAGCATTGTGAGTGGTGTTTGGAAGGGAGGAGGGGGGGAGCGGGGAAGCGTTGGAATCTCAGGGTTTTTATTTCACCATGAAACTTTAGCACGAGAAATTTTAATTGTGGATCCTTGTGGACAAGACCTTGAAATCCTACCCAGCCAAAGCTTTCTGGTCCCGGAGTGTTCTTGGAACTGGCCGTGGCTCCCAGTCACTTGGGTGCTTTATCCAAGTTCGTTCCCTCAGTCCGTCAGCGGGACGCGGGATGGGTTCGGGGGTTAACCGTTTGTTAGGAGCCCCGGACACCCCTCGGGCAGGGGCCGTTTCGGTGCCACTCCTGCAGGCAGAGCGTTTCTCTCTGGTTTTGAGGATATCTCTGTGGGAGTTTGCTCTTTTCCCTGCCTTTGGAAAAGCGATAGGCCTTGAATGCTGCTGGCACCCAATCAAGAAACTCCGGAGGAGGAACGCGAGCGCAGCCGCTCCGAGTAATTGATTGTGGCTACTGGTTGACTGCAGCAGGATTTGTGATAGTGTGAAATCCTATATCTTGGAGGGCCTCAAAATTATCAGGGTATTTAATCACGGGCTGGGCATGTCTGGGCTGTATTTATGTGTATCACCATCAGAGGGTCACTTGGGCAAGGCGCTGAGATAATGGAAAGAAAAAGGGCTTGGAAAATAAGGCAATAAATCCTCCTGCTGAGCTTTTAAATGCACAGAACTCCCTGGAAAACACCAGTAGCCAACTAATGCACCTCCCCATGATTAATCTGCGTTTCAGAGGGTGAATATTTTGGTTCAGGTAGAAGTTTGGAGGTGCCTCTGTGACATTGATACAGAGCAGATGAAAAGTTGGCGTAGTTGCACTGAAAGGTGGGTCAGGAATCCACGGGAGAAATCCACATGAGCTCACATGATTTGGAGACTTCTATTTCCCAAGCCCAAATATATTATAAAAACAGTCCCTCCTGCAGAATTGTCCTGGTTCCAGATCCCCCAGAAAACCTGCTGAAAGCCTTCAGAAGTCTGAAATCACAAGGTGTTTTAGTTAAACATTTAGCAAAACCTTGTTTGTGCTGTAAGGAGGTTTTGAAAACAATTCTCGAAGAAATACCAACATTTCCCAGGCCTCAATATAGATTATTTTTTTTTCATTTCTGTATTTTCACACAATTCTTCTCTTTGTTTTTTTTTTTTGGGGGGGGGTTGTTTTTCTTTTTAATAAACGCCGTGATTAATTTCACTTCTCCAAACTATTTTTGTTACAGAATTCCAATAAATCCAAATTTCAGGAAGCGAAACACCTTGATAACTGCTCGGAGAACATTTTTAATAGCACTGCTAACAAGGTTATAAAAGTTTTACAGAGATGAATTTTTCCTGCCATCCCTCTGCCAATAGTTACAACTATTTGTTGCAAAACGGTGCAGGGATAAAAACATCAGGGCCAAAGACAAAAAGCAGATGGGACATTTCATTATTTGCTAATTCCATGCATATATTGGACATAAAGGCTGGGATTCGTCTGCCCTATTTTTATACTTCCAGAAATCCAGGTTTGGGTGATTCACCTCTGATTGTAGAGCTTTGGAGTGAATTGCTTGGACAGGTCAAGAGGTCAGGCTTGGACATGTAAAAGAAGGGGAAACCCAAACTTTGGGTGTTTTAGCATCCTCTGTTCCTCCATCCCCAACAAGCCAAAAAATTCAGCTTTACCTCTAGGGAACCACACCCCAAAATTTAATTATACCTGAAATTCAGGACCAGCACACACCCATGAAGAGCTAAATGAAAAACTTACCCTTGATTGGGTCAAATGTTTTTAAATACCCATGTCAAAAAAATTTAAAGCATTGAAATTTGTTTCTCAGAGCTTCCTGCTTCCTCAAACATCTTCCTTGCTGACCTAGAGGTCACATCTTGGCTGGTCTGGTGGCTGGAGCGTTGCTGTTCCTCTGAACAAATCCCTTGGAGAACTTGCTCCAAGGCGTATCCTGACTGATAAACCAGTGGAGTTCAGGAGCAGGGACTCCTGCATTGAAGGGACTGACTGGAGGAGGTGATCCCGATAGGACAAAGAATAATTTTTGGATGTGTCACCGAAAAAAAGCGGGAGAATTGGCTTCGATTCCCACCCATTCCTGAGGATTTGGGGCCGCAGTCCCACACCAGGCCTGGACAAAAGGAACAGGAACAAGTTCATTCTTTGTCCCTTCTTTTCTGGATGTAGCTGAGCAAGGAAAAGAAGGAAAGGCTGCCTGGGGCAGGAAAAAAGAGGCTGAATCTTTAATGGAATGTTTGGAGAATTCACCTGAAAACCTGGAGCAAGGAAAGAGCTGGAGACTCCTTGGCTTCCACGATAAACAGCTCATCAGTGTCAGCTCATCGTGTTTGTTCCAAACTGACACATTTTTGACTGATTTAGGACAGAGAAACATTCCAATCTCTGTCAGCCAAAGCTGACACACTCGATTCCCCCCATGTTATCTTCCTTTCTATCTGCCTGCCTCCAATGTGCTGAATCATTCCTTTTGCACGGAAAGCAGCATTTTCTCCCTGAAACTTGCACTCTCTGCTGGGGAAAAAAAAAAAAGGAATTAAAAAAGTCATGGAAAATGTAGCTGTAGTACTGGGAACCGCTGTGCCAGATTCCCACTTGGCCTGCATCTCTATACCTCTGCTGACCTCGAGAATAATTTCACTTGAGGGCAAGCAAAGAACTTGGTGTTCAGTCACAGAGCGGCTGCAGCTGATCTGCTGAATAAATCAGAGCAGACCAACCAGTTGCTCCCTAAATTCCCAGTAGCCCATGGCCAATGGATTACTCCCATGCAGTGGCACAGCGATTTAATTGGAATCTTGCATTATTACTGGTGGTGCCGTTATTTTTAAAGGGTTTGGCTTTTTTCCAGGGGTCTTTGCCAAGTTGCTCAATACCGTCACTGGCACCAAACCCGAGCTGTTAAGTTTTTCCCGACGCGAGCATGAGCTACGAATGTGGATTATTTCAGGGGGAAAGAAGTGAAAACCCCACTCCTTTACAGGCCCTTGGTTTTCAGCAGGGCCAGCCTAGAATTCATCCGATCACCGACAAGTCCACCAACCTTAACGACACCCCAGATTTATGTCCCCAGATGTGTCCCTGACTTTGCTGAGCAGCACAAATGAAGTTTGCATGTTTTTGCCTTCTCTCGGTCCTGCAGGTACCCGCGAACCTTTCGTTAATTGACGTTAACAGAAAGTTTATCCGTATTTTCCACAGCCGGGAGCCATTTTCCAAAGAGAGGGGAAACTGCAGAGCACCTTCAAGGCACTTCTTTCACGAAGGCACAGGAAAAGAGGTGGCATCGCTCCCCAGCCTTGCCCGGCTTTTCCACGGTTTCTCTAATCCTCAGGATAGTGGTGCGGCGCAGACTGCGCTTGGAAATACTAATAAATATTCAGCTTGTCTGCATTTTGCTGAATAATGGAATATTTCATGTTCGCTCGGAGTCAGGAGCAGATTTGGGGCAGAGAGGGAGGCAGAGGGGGTGTGGGATTGAATTGCTTTCCCTGCTGGGACCGGGGTTTAGTTTTGTGGGGTTTTTTGCTGTCACAGCTCTGAAAGACAGAGGAAGGAGAAACGAGGAGCGGGGCAATATGAGGGAAAGACAAGAAATATTTCTGCGCTGATGCTGATCGGCTGATACGCAGAGGAAAGAGGGAGAAAGAGAGAGGAGCACGTTAACAAATCTCTATTTAAATCCCAACTTCCAAGTGAAAATGTGTTGGCTCCTTCTAAATCCCTACAGAGATTTGGAGACACCGAAGCCAGCAGACACCCTATGATCATCTCCCCTGACCTTTCTTAACTCAGTCTCGAAACTTTACCCAGTGATTCCTGGAATGGAAGGAATTATCCCCACTATGTGCGTGCATTTCTAAGATGGAGCTTTAATAAACTGATGATGGGGATCGGATTCCTGGTGATGCCACAGGCCGGTTCCTGCGTTCCCCTGCAGGAATGCAACCGATGGCTTGTGGTTGAGTTCAAGCACATTTATCCCTCCTTCCTGCAGCTCCTCCTAATTCTGCCACTGCTGACAGAGCTGCCTGGTCCTCGCAGGCACGGGGAGATTCATATCCCCATGAATCACGGAGAGGAGCGAGAGCCGCGCTGCAAAGATTTCCCAGTTCTTCTCCGAGCCGAGCAGGTCAAGGTTGACCAATTTTTCTCTTGTTTAAATCCAAGCTTCAGCCACAGGAATTCAGGGCTGCAGATCCCCTGGGATGCCGTGCCTTGGATATGTCAGGATTTGCATTCTGGAGTGTTTTAAAGCCCCAGGTAATCTCGTCTCATGAGCCAAAGACAAAGGTAGGCCCATGGGTATCCCGAAAGAGGATCCAGGGATGAAGGTGGGGCAGAAGCCACAACCCTCACCCCATGTAGCAGTTTTACACAAGATTTACTCCCTGTCTTATCCATTCCACTCCTCATCTCCTGATAAGTCACTTTTGTAACGACAGCTCCACTTTCCATGAAAAGTCTTCTTCACCTACCCCAAAATTTCAAAGAACAGAAAAATTGAAATTTGGCCATTTAGCCAGGACTTCCCAGCAGAGCAGCAGCTGCAGGATGCCCAGTCCTGGGACAAAGAATCCCCGGCTCTGCTGCACTGGAAAAACAATCTTAACAGAGCCTGGATGATTTGTGGATGCACAGAATCCAACACATCACGAGAGGGGTGAGCTTCCCACGTAGGTGAAACTCTCGGCACAGGGGACAAAAAATCATGGTCATGTGTTCTGCTCGTCCTGGACTCACTGCACGTGCACGGCCTGAAAGCCACACTCACACCCCTGTCTGGGGTTTTCCAGTTGAAATATGGGATCATTTCACTTTTGTCTCTCCTTATCTCGGTGTGTTAAGCTGTGGAACAGGGGACTCATCTCTCCTGAATGTGGAAAACAACAAAAGTGGGATTAGAAGGATAAATTGTGGTTCTTTTCCCCGGTACAATTTTCACCTCTTGGTGAAAATCCCTTTTCTACTCACCAGATTCTCCCATTTTCTTTGCATAAAGACTGGTTTCCTGCCCTTTCTGGGGAGAATCACTTTCACCATTAACCACCTGGAATCGGGATGGGACTTTTATGTCTTAGCTGGTCATTCTTGGCTTTATTCTTAATCGGAGGTAAAAACAGCAACCTCCAGAAAGGAGGAATCACCCTTTACGGATGCATCTCACACTCCATGGACTATCAAAAGAACCTTGGTGAGATGAATAATGAAGTCAGATGAGACGAATTTGACATTTAGAATCCATTTCCCAACAGAAATGTGTTTCATTTTCAGCCTCACGCACTGCACATTTGGAGAAATACCGGCTTCTGACCATTTTCTAGCTTAAGAAAAATGGGTTTCATCATTCCAGAATAATTTCTTAGTTCTCCCCAAATTGGAAAGAATTTAGACTTATATTTCTTCCTGAGTTACCACTTTTAATTGAATGGTGAAGAATAAGATTTTCTCATTGATTGATTTGGTTTCTTATCAATTATCAGTTTCTAGTCAGGACCCGCAGCTGCCAAACTCAGCTTTATTCAACATCAGGCCTGTCCTGTGACAGCTCCTTCTCTTTCATTCTAGTCAGAGAGTCAGAGAGGGACAAAATTTATCAGTGACAATTTCTGATTGATTCGGAACCATTAATCTGAGTCTTCTCCACGTGCACCAATATTTGCTTTTCTCAATGGCATTGCTCCTGTGAGTGTTCTCCGTGCCGTGGCTACAAGTAATCATTTGGATTATTTTTTTAATTGCTATAATTTGCGTGGGAAAAGGAAGTCCCTCAAGTGTGGAATTCCAGCTCTGGAAGTCTCCTGAAGGAAGAAGAGGGGGTTCTAGGTCCGCCAAGGATATGTTTGTGGGCTCACGGTGGTATCCACAGTGCTGAGGTAGATTCCTTCAGGAAAAGCTCCCAGGGATCAGATCCTCAGCTGATGGGAATCAGAAGATCTTCCACCTGTACAGATCCCATTTTATGTCATCTGCTCCCACCAGATCACTGAAGATTGACAGTTGATTTTATCACTGAATGTTGACAGTTGATTTTATCACTGAACGTTGGCAGTTGATTTTATCACTGAATGTTGGCAGTTAATTTTATCACTGAATTTTGGCAGTTGATTTTATCACTGCTTTCAGTCATCAAAGGAGATAAAAGGAGATAACAGGAGATAACATTTTCTCCAGTCACTGCAATATTTTATCCTCTCCACAAAGGGGATGCCAATTGAAATTATTTAAATATTATGAAAATGTCTGTATTCCCCAAAGCAAAACAATCCTGCTCCATGCTCCCTGTGTGGTGCAGCCATTTCACATCGATGTCATTTGGATCCCATCCTGAGCTTCGGGTCACTCTGGAGAGGAAAAGGGGGAGAGCTGAGAGCAAAGAGCAGGAACTCTGATAATTCCAATCAGGAATTAAGAGGCTGTCCAGAGGCTGAGGTGCTGTCAGTCTGGAGGAGATGAATTATTGAGCTCATGGAGGTGAAATGGAAGAATAAATGCAATTTATCCGTGGATCCACAACCCGCACGAGGCAGATCCTTTAGGACTGCCTGTCCCCAGCTTATCCGTGCACACACCTCCCACTGCAGAGATGATTTTAGGACTCAGAGTGCTGTGATCAATCCACCAGCCCTTTGGCCACCACCTCTCTCTTCCCCTCCCCTCAGGGGGGCAACAGTCAGTGTTTCATTCCTTCCAGTCCTCGTTTATTTCATTGGGAAGAACAAACCTTCTTTGTCTGGGGCTCCTGCAGGTTGCACCAGGCGGGAGGGGTGGGGGATTCTCTGCCGGGGTCTCTGGGGCAGAGCCCACAGCTGATTCCTGAGCACACCCCGGTGTCACAAAGATCCCACAAACACAGAAAAGTCAGGCAGCCCTGTGTTATGGGAGCTGGCCCCACATCCATGCCAAGATTATGGATTTCCTGGTGCTCTGCAGCTCTTCGGGCCACGGGGATTATGCATTGCACAAGGTATCAGATGCCAAGCTGACTTTTGAAAAAACGCACGGGAAACAAATCAAAACGACCTCTTCAAGAAAGGATCCTATAGAAGTGTTTTTAACAATAACAGAGCAGGAAACTTTGCCTTCTCAGACATTTACCCAGCTTCTCTGCCTGCTGGCATTCCTCAAGCGCACTTGGACACACGCTGGGCCACCGAGGGCCGGGATCCTCTCGGATTTCACAAACCGAGCAAGGTCAGCCCAGGGCAGAGGTTGGATGAGATTCCTCGCAGTGAAACCCCCACTGCCCATCAAAAATGGTGCTGTTCCATCCATTGGCAGTGAACTTTGTTTCAGCCCAAGGTAATTCCAGAGCTGGGAACAGCTGGATTTGTTCTTCTGGACGGTGGGTCCAACCCGTGTCCTTCTGACTGTGTTGAAGACTCGGTGCACTTCACACAACATTGGAATTTTCACCCAAAATAGCCTGGATAAAGTGATTTTTGACTCACATCCCACACTCCACAATGGATTTAATAAATAAAATGCTGCATAATGTGTTCCCCTCACTGACTTCCCTTTTCCAGGAAAATCCTTGCACGCTTTCTCTGCTTCCAGCGCGAGCAGTGCTGTCAAACTTGGCTCAGAATTTGCCCCAGGCAACACCCACACAGATATTTCAGGAGTTAAGCTGTGTTCAGTAGGATTCAAGTAGCAAAAATAGGGATGTTTAGGGTGTAGAAATCAACCTGAGTTTGTAACTCTCAACTCTTCTTGGAGTCAATTAAAAAAAAAAAGTCTTTGGATGTAAAATCACAAGATCCGGTGAATGCAGCCACTTTAAGATGAATAAAATGGTGCTATTGCATCAATTGGCCAAGAAAAATGGCTCAATAAATTCATGAAGTTTATTTTTGGGAATCTGCAGCACTTTTAGGAGCTCTGAAGTCAGTTTTAACACGATCTCAAGCCCTCAGGCTGTGGGTTGACGGACATTTTAAACCATCATTGTCCATAAAGGAATCAGTCCTGTTTTCCTCTGCCCTGCACCTCTGATTCTCCCCAAAGTCACCAAAAACTCAGAATCTGAGAAAGAATGAACTGCTTGTTTGGGGTTTAGCGGGGAAAACTCAAACCAATTGAGATTAGCAATAAAAATGGCTGTAAACAGGACTCTGGTCCCAGTGGCCTGAGGAGCCTCCCTGCACGGACTTGTTTTCATTCCAGGAACTGTCAGCAGCATCCTGGATTGCAAATTATTCCACACAGTCCCCTCTGGCACCCTGGGGAATTTGTCTTTGTCACTCTGGGACCCTGCACTGCCCTGCTCCCCAGAGCTCTCACCACATCCCCGCTTCTCCTCCGGGCTCTTTCTGGCCATGTCTGTATCTCATTCTCTGCCTGCCCTCCATAAATGGCTTTTTCCTAGGAATGCTTTGCTGCTTTCAGGAGGGTTGGAATTCCTATTTCCTCTCCTTCCGTGGCCCAAAGGGGAGCATCCGATACAAGACAAACAAGCGGAGTTGTCTCCTGCTGCTCGGCTGCGAGTTTGGTAAAGAACTGTCAATTACAGCACATCTATAGCTCCATTCCCCCTTTTTTTAAAAAAAAAAGTTCATTTTCCAGCTGTCCTGTTCCCTTGAATGGATTTATTTTAAGGCTGCTGCCTGACATGAACAGTGCAAAGGAGGCAAGGGGACCTGTAGCCCCTAAAGGACACCATTGCAGTCACCTTGGGTCAGCCCAGGCTGACGGTGATCAGGATTTCAAGCTCCAAATCTGCCCAAATTTTGTTCAAGGCCAGGATTCTCATGCCTTCCTTGGAAGAATCCAGGCTGGGAAGTCCAAGGTTTCACTGGAAAAGTTACGAAGACACCCTGAGCCATCTCAGTACCGAACCACTTCCTAGTGCTGTCGACCAAAGAAAAATAAGAACAAGATCCAGATTTTCCTTTATCCTTGGACACAGCGAGGAACCCCATAAAATGGGCATGAGGAAACTCAGATTACAAGTGGAAATTTTGGCTGGAATTGCTGGGGTTGGATTAGAGACGGTGCAATCATGGTACCTGCAAATACCTGTCACAGCAGCAAGGGAGAAGCTGGTTGCTACGGCAGTGATGTGTATTATGCCAAACCCCGTATCCTCGATAGAGAGCGCAGGGAAGGGCACGGAGCTGGGAAAGGGAGGGATGTGGGAAGCCAGATGAAAAGTTTTATTAGGTGATTATTAAACTCTTCTGCGGTGCCAAGCGCGGCGCAAGGCTGCCAGCTCGTCTCGCTGCAAACCCAAAATTAAAATAATGAGAGGGGCCCTAATCGTGGGCTGGGTGGTGGCTGATTTTCTATCTGGGCTGGGTAAAAAGCTGCACCTCCCTCATCAATCCAATGGAGAAACTTAGAAGTGGCAGAGAAGCTTCCCCCAAGGACAATGGATCTGTAGCTGAGATTCCTTTATCTGTGGTTCCTTTATAAATACAGACAATTAATCTGATGATGAAAAGTCTGATAAGAACCCAACCTATCCGTCAGTCAGGGCTGCTGGAATCTGGCTCCTTTCCCAGGGAATGGAGAACGATGGGACTCTCTCGACCACCTACTCATGGAGCCGAGTTCTTCCGTCGTGACTGCTTCATTCCACAGACACGGGCATGGCACCCAGGAGCTCTGCAGAGTGGGTGCTCTGAGTGATTCATCCCTGTCACACCATGAAATCCCATCTGGGCCATCTTCATCCCCTTCCTGCACTTTAACAGGTGAGCGAAAAACAATCCGCTCTTCATGCATGAGATCCAGACATTTCCCATGGAAAGGGACAGGGATTTATGGAATCACAGAATGGTTTGGGTTGGAAAAGACCTTAAAAATTACCCAGTTCCAGCACCGGGCCATGGGCCAGGACACCTTCCACTGGACCGGGTTGTTTGAAGCCCTATCCAGCCTGGTTTTGAACACTTCCAGCTGGGGTAGGTGTCAAGACCATCAGTGGTGAAGAGGGATTCCCATCGTTTGCATCCAGACCTAAGAACCACCACAAACAGCACAAGGATGTTGATTCAAAGAGATCCAGGTCCTAGTTCAGCAAAGCATTTTTGTCACTTTTTGAACCTAAATGGGGTTGCTGGGTCAAACTCGGTGTTTGGCAGGGGCTTGTCAAAATGGGGTCTGGGATAAGACAAATTTCCTGTCACTCCACAGCGATGTAACCCAGGACACCGATCCTGAGACAGCCGGGGTGGATGCACCCGCCCTTCCATCTGGAATCTCCTACAGAGCAGGGTGAGACCTTCTTCAGTGTGGATCTCATCCCTCCAAAGGGCTGGAACAAGCTTCCCTCTCTCTGACCCCACCAAGCTTGGATTCTCCACACTGGGACCAATCCAGTTTGAAATACAACCCTGCCTATGTCACACCTCTGGGGACATTTCTGCTCCTTTAACTGAATTTCTTCTCTGCTGCAGGGAGATTTCTCCACACCAACCTTTCATTTGCTTCAGCCTCCCATTCCTCTCATTACCCTGGTGGTGCTGGTGACCTTCTCACATCCTTGGACCAGATCCAGGGAGAGGAGAAGGTCACCATCGCCTCACCAGGTTGGCACAGAGAAGGCAACACCAGCCCCACTTCCTTGACCTATGATGCTGTCCACCCATGCGAGCACAAGTGTTCTGTGGGATGTGTGAACTGGCTTTAGGATCCGGAGGCAGATTTCCATGCCTAGAACAGGCAGTCCTGGTAATTCTCCAGGAGATGAAAGGCAGGAATATATAGCGTTGAGCGGAAAGGCAGAGCCGCTCTTCGGGAACTGCGTGGGGCTGACGTAATGTTCTGTGCCGTGATATTCCCAGTAGGAACATCTGAGTTTGGGTCACAGGTTTGCAGGGAGCCATCTTGTTAACGTCATGGCAGCTCGGAGCAATCCAGCCTCCGTTTTTCCACTGCGTGTGTGTGTGTGTGTGTGAATCCGTGTGGTTTCGCCTGCGAGCATGGAATCAACGTGTCTGGTGCTGCTGCCCCTCCTGAAATCCCTGCTTTGTCTTGGGCCCTTCCCAGTGAACTCTTGGCTCGCCGTTCAGCGGCTCTGCGAAGCTGTGCCTGTGCAATTCATAGCTGGACGAGTTCGTGGGGTAGATGGAGAAAGAGACCTCAGGGCTTCAGCACTTGCAAATCCCACAGCAAGTTCCTATCTACTCCCACTCCTGTAGGAACTCCATGGAAACGAGCTCAAACTGTGCAAATTGGCTGCAAAGTGTTTTTCTTGAGTCAGTAACACAATACTTTTTCTTTCTCGACATCAAATATTCACTTCACCCCCAAACAGCCCTTGCCAGCTCCCAATGTGATAAGCAATTAGTTTGGTTAAGGCTTCTTTTTTTAGGAGCTGAAGCTGTGGGAGTTGCTGGTCTTGGAGGAGATGTGAAATAAGGCTCTTTCCCCATCCAGACCGTTCGTGCGGAACTCCACCACCTCACCTCCTGGACGCGGAGATCCGAGGCAGCTGTTGGGCATGAAAAGCCTCTGGAACCTGCCATGCCTCAGAAGCCTTTTCTGCTTCGAAAGAATTTCTGCTCCTGATCTTTACAGCAGGGAAAGATTTGCATTCTCAGGTCGTTTAGACCCAAACCTACAAAACCCTTTTCTTTGAGGCCCTAACTCTGCAGGTCTGTTTCCACCGAGATTCAAAATATCTATTTCATAAACGAAGGAGAAAAAGAAGTCGTCAAAACATGCTGTGAGTCAGAAATTTGAGGGTCATGAAGGTGCTCTGAAGGCTGGAGCACCTCAGCTCTAAAGAGAGCACCAGGCTGGGAAAGCGGGGATTGCTCAGCCTGGAGAAGGGAAGGCTCCAGAGAGACCTTGGAGACCCTTGCAGGGCCTAAAGGGGCTCCAGGAGAGCTGGAGAGGGACTGGGGACAAGGCATGGAGGGACAGGACACAGGGAATGGCTTCCCACTGCCAGAGGGCAGGGATGGATGGGATATTGGGAAGAAAATCTTCCCTGTGAGGGTGGTGAGGCCCTGGGATGGATTTCCCAGGGAAGCCGTGGCTGCCCCTGGATCCCTGGAAGTGTCCAAGGCCAAGTTGGATGGGACTTGGATCACCCTGGGATAGTGGGAGGTGTCCCTGCCCATGGCAGGGGGTGGAAGGAGATGACCTTGAAGGTCCTTTCCAACCCAACCCAGTCTGGGATTCCGGGATTCTATGAAAACACACAAAAGGTTCCTAATTCCCTTCCTGTTCCATGTTCTCAGTGCAAATGTTGGACTTGTCTTTAATTCAGTGTCTGAGCTGGTCAGTCTTAAAATGATACTAAAACTCCACCCTAGGGAAGGGAAGGTTCGGGAAGGGAAGGTTCGGGAAGGGAAGGTTTGGGAAGGTGGAAAGGAAAGGAAAGGAAAGGAAAGGAAAGGAAAGGAAAGGGAAAAGGACAATTCCACTTATAGCACTGAACAAACTGTAAAGCCAGATGGAACATCAAGGAAAAGAGCAAACAAAAGTATTAAGGCAGGTCAGCATCAATGGAGACATTATTTCCTCCATTATTCTGCCTCCAGGCAGAAAAACAAATCAAAAATTATGAAAGTCGTGTCAGCAGCAAAAAGTTGGCAGGAGCCAGTGCCTGCACGGAGTGGTGCTGGGCTGCACAAGAAAAGCTGCTTATCATGTGGAATCACTTACTAAGTCCTCAAATTTGACTCCCTCCCTCCTACTAGACCAGCCTTTCCCTCAGCTGTAGGGGTGACAGTCCCATGATGCTTTTTTTTCCCCCCTACAGACTCCAAGATTCTCCATTTTGGGTGCAAAATTGGTGCATCTGATCTGAATCGGAGAGGTCCTGTCAGGAGCAGACTCATTTTATTTCTTCATTGGCAAAGCACAAAAAGCATTGAAGTCAATTGGACAAAGGAAAACCAAGTGGTGTGGGGGGAAAGTCCCTGAACTGGGAATTCTTGTGTGGCACTGGGCAGGTCTTTCACACATGTCAGGAGTTTCACTGTCTGTGCCTCACTCCTGGACACAGACATCAGGAACAAAGGCATTTCCATTTGTTTGGACAGCAAGATTTGAGCACAGATGAGTTCCCAGATGCTCTCCTGGATAAAACATTGACCTTTCTAGGAGACAGCAGTTATTTGGTTGCGTTCAGGGACGGCATCCATTTTTTCCCAACACCTTTTTTCCCCCCTGGCCAGAAGTCTTCCTCCTGCTCTCCTGCTCCTGGTGCTCACTTGTTCATTCCTCTCAGACAAAGTAACTTTTACCGAAGGCTGGAAAATCCTTGTGAACCTTTTACTTCACGGCTTGGGCTCGGCTCGGCTGAAAAACGAGAGGCCACATCCTCACGTAGCATAAAACAGGAATCAGGCCAGTTTCCAGCAGGGAAGAATCCAACCTCCCCCGGCAAGAACCGCCGGGACGGACCCGCGAGGGTTAAGGGGCTGTCACGCTTCCCTTTTAACACCATCCCCGACAAAAGGACAACACAGAAAGGGAGCGAGACATTTTCGGAGGCAGCATAAATATAATTCCAATCCCAGGCCGATATTTCCCATGGTTTGCAGCGGAGCCATTCCCAAGCCTCAGCCATCGACAAACGCACCTTGAACTCGCCTCCCCTCCACACGGTGCTTTAATTACTTGGTGCCTAAGAAGCATTTGGGACAGCGAGGTCTGTCACCCCTTAAGCTGCCTGCCCAACTCTTCATTTCACGAACAAGATACACACAACTCCTTTAGCCAATGGCAGCCCGGTCACACAAGTATTATGTTTTTCCTCTCGCTGTCTACTGTTTCACCACTGGAGGAATTACACAGCCAAGAGCCCGGTAGGAATAATGGCTCTATTCATTTCCC
The DNA here is from genome assembly GCA_013398855.1 of Mohoua ochrocephala. Taxonomy (NCBI): domain Eukaryota; kingdom Metazoa; phylum Chordata; class Aves; order Passeriformes; family Acanthizidae; genus Mohoua; species Mohoua ochrocephala. Next base: position 27,864 of record VZTA01027938.1, on the reverse strand, counting down.
CCTGGGACTAATTCTTACAGATGGCAAGCACTGTGATGGGGCAAATTAGCTTCTTATTTCATTGGGAGGCTTAAAGTTATAAGCTCATTTTGTTGTTGTTTACGGGATAGCTCACGGCAGGACGGTGCAAGCCTGTACATTGCTGCCGGCAGGGAAAGAGGCAAATCCTGTGCCAACGGAGCTCAGAGGGTAGGGAAGGGGATGCTAGGAGGGTCCTGTCACTGCTGAGCCCCAACTCGGGCTGTGCTGGGCTCTGGAGGCAGAGCAAAGCTCTCTGGCTGCCGGGGCTCCCGGTCAGGTGCTGAGACCAACAGGAGGCTTAGCACTGCTGCAATCCAGGATCACGGCCGTGGCGCTTTGGGAAATCGGGATTTGCGAGGGTTTCTGGGGAGAGGTGGTAGAAAAACAAGCACAGTTTCCACTGCTCGGAACGATTTGGAAATGTGCTGCGGACGAGAAATGGGGAGATCCTTATTTACCTGAAAAGGGCCGGTGAACAGATGGATCCGTGAATGTTTTCTTTCCCAGTCATTTTCCTCTCGAGACAGCAGCAGTCTCAGGACTACAGAAGGTCCTTGGAAAGGGAAGGACATCTTTTTTCCCTGTGGTCATCACCGTGGGGCTGTGATTACCCAGTGAATTAGGTGCCACCGTACCTTTCCCCAGATGGCATTTCCAGACGGGAAATTCCAGACCGAGCCTTCCCGTACGTGGCTTGTCTAATTTTCCAAACAGAAAATAGAGTCACGGATCCCCAGCTTGGAATGAATCAGTATCTCCCTGGAGATTTCAATTGACACCAGTCTCCAGTCTGGCCCATAATGTCACTTTTTAAGGATTTCATGGTCAAAGTCTCCTCTCATGAGTAGTCACGCAACGTGAGGAGTAATAGAAGATGTTGGATGGGATTTTATTTGTTGGCAAAAGCCCTTGCAAAAATATTTTAGACAGAAGTTGTCCATGAAGCAAGCAACCATCATTCCTCAGTCCTCGTTCCCCATCCCTGGAAGTGTCCAAGGCCAGGCTGGATGGGGCTTGGATCAACCTGGGGTAGTGGAAGGTGTTGCTGGGTGGAACAAGTTGAGTTTTAAGGTCCCTTCCAACCCAAACCTTGAATTCCACGATCAGTTATGTTTTTCAGAGCTGTTTTCCTGCAGCTGCTGGGCAGGATAAAGGATTTATTTTCTGCAGTGTCACAGGAGATCCTGAGGGATGTGGAACCTCTCCTCGGAGAGGCTTAAGGACAGCGAGCACAGGGAATCCTTCCGGTGAGATGGTTTCGAATGCACGACAGATTCCAACTTCAGATTCCCTGTCCTTTCTGGTGTTTCTTCATCTTTATCGGCCTCTTTTTGGGGATGAATTTCACCCTGGATACTCCCTCTTGCTTTGACTCATTCCCTGACCATTATGAAAATGTTTATTATAAATGAGGTGCCTTGCCCAGACCTGCACATCTACACTGTAGATGATCTTCACCTCCCTCCGAGCATCCTCATGCCCTGGGAATCCTTTGTTCCCTTCCCACCACATTCCTGACACTCTTCCTATACCCACCAAGCACCTCCAGTCACAGCTCTGCCCTCCTGACATCCGCGGTAATTTCTCTTCCTCGCCTGCATCTGAGACGTTCCTGGGTCTCCATAAAAATGAGAACTTTTCTTTTCCGAAATAGTTCCAAATATTCGAGAAGAAAATCACTAATGGCGATATGAAAATAACCTGAAAAGGATTTTTTGAGGAAAGAGGTCACAAAAAACCTTGGATGAAAGAGAAAGCTCTCACACGTATGAAGCAGATAAGGCCTATTATAATAATTTCAGGAATTATGATGGCTTTTACAGCACATTAAACAGTCCTCAAAATGGAAAGTCACGACAACACGAAAATTGGTAATTCTGTTTTCTGACAAAGGTTAACCCAGAACGTTTCCATCCCACAAAATGCTACATTTGCATATGCCCAGACACTCACATATGTTTGCAAAATGCAGCCTGCTCCAGACACAGCTTTTTTTTCTGCAAGTGAAAAAAAATAAAATGTTTCAAAATACCAACCCTATTTTCATCACAGAGCTGTCTCTCCGGGAAGCTGCCAGCCACGACAGTGGTAGAAAAGCAAACCTGGTTGTTCTGTAAAGCCACCAGACCTGGAGGTAACGAGCTGGATGGTGTAAACTGCTCCAGACCTCCAGCTACTCGGAGTAAGTATGGAAAATTAAAGGAATGTGTGGGGCTACAGCTTCTCCACGGCTTTTCTAGACACATCCACCACCAGTACCTTGGCTTTGGAGGAAAAGCATCCTCCCTGTTCCTCAAACTCACATTTTTGTGGCTCTAATGTGCAAGTGGGAGGTGGTTTTGAGCCATCCTGAGCTCAGCTGCCATCCTGCTGGAAGTCCCTAATGCTTTTCCTGCTGTGGCCGGTTTGCCCTTGGATCTGTGGAGGGATCTCGGTCTCTGCTGTAGAGAGACTACATCTGTTTGCATCCAAAACAGGAAAAGAAGGAGAAAGGGAAGGAGAAGGAGGAGAAGGAAAAGGAGAAGGAGGAGAAGGAGAAGGAGAAGGAGACGAAAGAAGAAAGAAGAAAGAAGAAAGAAGAAGAAGAAAGAAGAAAGAAGAAAGAAGAAAGAAGAAAGAAGAAAGAAGAAAGAAGAAAGAAGAAAGAGAAGAGAGAGAAGAAGGAGAAGAGAAGGACAAGGAGGAGGAGAAGGACGAGAAGGAGAAGGAGAAAGAAGGAGAAATAAAATCCCCACATGATGATTGTGTTGAATCACAAAGCCAACATCACGCTGTGGTGGAAATTCCTCCCTCCCCCCCGATGCCTCCCCTTCCTGGTTTTCTGTCTTCGCTTGGAGCCAGTGGTTACTGGAACCACCAATCCCTACATTTTGTCGGGCCAAGTCCTCTCCCGTGTCCACCAGCGCTGAGCCCCAAGCCCTGCAGGGGAAAGCCCAGGCTGGAAAAGCCCTGCAAACCTCTGCTGAAAGCCCAAGTCAGCAACATTTGCGTGGAGACCTCCCCACCTCGCCGGATTAACGATTCCTGCGGTGGCCTCGTGGCTGCTTTTATGAGCAGCAGAAAAAGGGGAGGAGGAGAGAGGAGGCATCGAAGCTGAATGACAAAATCAAGGCTGGCTCTGCCAGGGCATTTCCTTATATAAGTGCAGCAGTGGGATCGTGACCAAAGGAATGCGGGAGCACGCGGCTCGACCCCGCTGGGGAAACGGATCCCGATGGAGCCGGGAACACGCGTGGGCTGCCCCAGGCACCGCCAGGGAATGAACGAGCTGCTCCAGAGCTCCCCTAACTCCCGTCCCGGGGATTAAACGATTCACTCCAGGGTTTGCAGGGAAAAGCCTGGGGGAGCCAGCCAGAGGCAGAGTGCCCTAAGCAGGGAGGGAGTTCAAATCAGGATTCCTTGTTAAAGGAAGAGAAGCAAACCAAAATAAAGTTGAATTCCTGCATCTATAAAACAAAAGCCTCCAGTTTTCTCCAAATTCCAGGATGAAGTGCTGGTAATGCAATGCTGCCGCTTTCTGCGTTATTTTGTTTTTCCAAATCTCTCTCTCCCTCAATCTTCCTCATCCTAACCTTTCTCACTGAGGTCTCCAGAGATGAATTGCTGCTATTACCTATCCACGTAATGCCCAGTGCCTTTAGTGCACAGAATTATAAATATATAATTCAATATTTATATATTATATAAATCAAATATTAGCAGACTGACCAGCACCTGCCTTCTTCCCTAGGGCAAGAAAAGAGATTTATCAGCACTTCACCCCCCAAAAGTACATCCCCAGGTAGGGGAATTGAGCACTGATGATGTCCTGGCATCCCTTCCTTTATTGTTTCCATCTGATAAGGGCAGATATCACTGGCAGGTCTGGCTTTAGGAAGTTGATTCTAGGAAATCAATTCCCCTCAGCACCCGTTGAAGAGAGAAATAAGGTGCTGAAATCAGCTGAGTGCATCTTGCACTGGTTGCTGACCACCTTCCAGATGTTTCCTCGTGGAGTTTGCAACATCTCTGCCCTTTGGGGAAAGACAACCTTGTTGCAACCAGCAGAGACAGCAGGGAGAGGCAGGGTTTTGTTAGGCTGGACACGCAGAGGAAACGCTAAACCCAGCTTTTCTTTGGGGGTGAAAAAGGTCCAGCGAGTTTGAGCTTGGGTTCTAAAGTGCTCTTGACTCGAGCTGCTGGTTCCCATCCAAACTGCTGGAATGAAGTGTTTGGCATCACATCACGACCCATTAACTCTTCATGGGTGATGGGGCAGGAGCAGGGAGCCACCGCTCCCGCTCCTGACATAAAGCTGGGAGGAACTAAACAGAGACATCCTGGCTTAGGTAAGCAGAGATCTCCCACCAGTCCCTTTTATTCCCACATGAACCATCGGAAAAAGAATTTATTGAGCGGAGCATCCATTTGACAAAGCTATTTCTTTGGAGAACGTTTAGATCTCAACCCAAATTCTGCCCCCGTCTCCCACACTCGGAGTCACAACAGTCCCCAGACCCTTTGAATCACAGGATCGGGATCATGGAGTGGTTTGGATTGGAAGGGATCCTAAAACTCATCTTGTTCCACCCCTTCTGTGGACAGGGACACGTCCCACTATCCCAGGGTGATCCAAGCCCCATCCAACCTGGCCTTGGACACTTCCAGGGATCCAGGGGCAGCCACAGCTTCTCTGGGAAAACCAGTGATAATTTTCTATTACCCCTTTCTCTGCCTTTGCAAGAGGAGCTGCCCCATCAGCAGCCAAGGGCCGTGCATGAAAAAAATATAAAGACAGTTTTGGTCCATTTTTTCCTTTTCAATAATTTTCCAATATTCCAATGAACAATCCTTCTATGTGAGCTTCTACCCTAAAAACTGCACCTAACCCCAACATATCTCATCCCTCCTGGGAAAGCCTGGGGTGCTCAGAGGCCTTTATTCCACATTCTTGCTGTTTTATGGAATGTCACAGCCACCAGTAAAGTCCAGCCATGCCTGCTGGTGAATAAACGTCCAAGGTAAGGCACACGCAGCATTTCTGCAGTGTCGTGTTTCAGTTTCTCCAACCTGGCTGTTCTCAGATCGACCGAAAATCAAACTGCTCCTTTGTTGGATCCACATTCCAAAAATCCAAGTCCTTCTTTTTCTCCTCCGAGCCGAGTTCGCGTCCCAGCGATTCCCCCACTCCGCTCCTTCACCTGGGTTTCAGAGGGAGAAAAGCGAGTTGTTTCCAGAGAAAGGGAATGACAATGGGCGGGCCAGCTTCAAGCTGGGATAGAAATGCAGCTTAATATGCTGTCAAAAATGATTTGAAACAGATCCCTTCGTGCCAGCTGATAAAACTGAAATGTTCTGCTTCGGGCTGAGCCACAGCAGGTTGGAAGCTGACTTTTTAACCTTTTCCCATGGAAAAAAAAATCAGAGAAACACACTTTTGGGGGGCAAAGTTAAAAAAAAGTTAATATGGAAGGCTTGCCTTAAAGCATTTAAAAAACTCCTGCTGCGAGGCGAAGCAGTGGAGTGTTGGTGTCAGAGCGAGGGGACAAGGCAGGGCTTGTCCCAGGGAGGGACACTGCTGGTCCTGAGGCAGTTGGTCCTGAGAATTTTTGGGTCGGATGCCAAAATTCTGCCAGCAGAGTGCCACACATCCCAGGGATGGCTTTTAGGGATCATCCACCACAGCCTGTGACGTTTGCAAGAGCAACTCACAGCCACTGCAACGCTGCCGTGCAGCCAGCTCCTCCATCTGCCCTTCCCAAAAAGAAAGACGAGCACATCCCCTCATCTGATTTCTCTTGAGCCAATAACTTATTCCATTCATGCTCCAACATCGAGGTTTAAAAAGAGATGACACAGCTGGCTAAGTTTTTTTAAAAAAAAAGTTAATATTGAAGGCTTGCCTTGGAACATTTATAAAACTCCTGGTGCGAGATGAAGCAGCGGAGTGTGGAGTGTTGGTGTCAGAGAGGACAAGGCAGAACTTCTCAGCGGGACACTGCTGGTCCCAATGCCTTGGCCGGGATGCCAGAATTCTGCCACGCGTCCCAGGGATGGCTTTTAGGAATCATTCACCATAGCCTGGAGCGTTTGCAAGAGCAACTCACGGCCGCCACAACGCTGTCGTGCGTCCAGCTCTTCCACTGCCCCTTGTGCTGTCCAGCCCAGAAAGGAAAGCGAGCAGATCCCCGGGTTTGATTTCCCTTGAGCTGATAACTCGTTCCACTCCTGCTCCAACATCGAGGTTGAAAAGGAGCTGACCCAGCTGACCTCCAGCAGCATCCTCCGGCCCCTGCCCCTGTTGGCTCCCTCAAAGCCCTGCCCGTCAAGCCCTTGCCGAGCTGCAGCCCCTGCGATCGCGGTATCGCGGGCAGCAGGAGTTTGTGTACAAAGCTGTCACCACTCTCAGGAGTGGGTGGATTTTCCAGCTCATCTGTAACCTGAGTGGCACTTCAGCCCCGGGATCTTTCTTCCCAGTGTCAACAGCACGCAGCGGCCCGAGCTATCCCCTTACACATTATCTTCGATCAAGTTGATGGGCAGGAGGGAACAGAGCCAGAAGTCATTGTGACAGGCTGGGTGTTTTTACAGGCACAATGGTTAATGGGCTGGTTAATGTAAAGGATTAGCCCCTTCAGCCCCGGGACATCTGAGAGGGGAGGAAGGGGGTGGTGCTGCTCAGCAAGCCCCGGTAGGAAATGCCACGATGGGTTCGTAACCAAATAGAAGCAAATCGGGGGAAAAAAAAAATCCTTGATGGTGTTTTGGGTTCGGCGCGAGGGGTGGCATTTTGGGATGCCGGTGCTCACAGAACACAGACCCTAAATATCCCGGTCGGCAGCTTCCTCACCAGGGGAAGCTGCAGAGGGGCAGCTCCGATCTCTCTGCGGCGGTGACAGGACCCGAGGGAACGGCTGGAGCCGTGTCGGGAAGGTTTAGGCGGGACAGCAGGAAAAATTTCCTCCCCCAGAGGGTGGTCGGGCACTCCCATGGGAACGGTCACGTTCCCAAAGTTGCCAGAGCTCCAGGAGTGTTTGGACAACACCGTCAGGCACAGGATGGGATTTCTGGGATGGTCCTGTGCGGGGTCAGGAGTTGGACTGGATGATCCCCGTGTGTCCAACTCAGGATATTCTGTGATCCTCCGGTTCTCTGAGCCACGCTTTGGAGGAGCAGGGAGGGATGAGAGAGCTGAACGGACCCTTCATCCTCAGCCAAGGGATAACAGGGGAAGGCAAGGGGAAAGCTCATCTGTGCCCTGGGGACATCAGGACCGCTGTTCCCAAACCTCCTCCCGGCAGGCGATGCCGAGAGCTCCGTCTCTGTGTCGGGGGCTCCAAAAAGCGCCTGCCCAGAAGAATTGCTGTGGGGAAAGTGGACATTTGCCACTTTTCCTGACACAGCGAAGCCCGGGGAGCAGCTCCCGAGGCTCCAGCCCTTCCCTGCTGCATCCCCCTTCCATTAGGGCAGCATTATCCCGAGGAGCCCATCGAGTGCTATTGTATCACCACTAAGTGCCCAAGCTTATGGGATTTATGGCCATATGCTCGTATGGCTTATGCACTGAGAAGCTTAGAAACCCTTCCTCCAAATTCCTCAGGCAGCCTAAAACCTCCTGCCTGACTGGCTCAGCTTACAGCAGCGAGACGGTCCTGGAGGAACCCTCCCCGGGAAAGCTGCTGAGTTTCCAGGAGAAAAGGGACTGGCAGAAGTCGGGGATTGTCAGAGCTGCCTCCAAACCTCCCAGCGAGGCAGGTAAATCACTCACAGGTGGAAATCTGGGGCAGCACAGGGCTTTTTTCCCCTCCTGTCACTAAGCCAGGGAGATACAAATCAGTCTGTGGCCGAATAGTTTTCGGGTATGGTCTAACCTATAATTATTTGGGGTTTGTGTCAGGCTACGGGATTTAACCACGTGGTCAGGCCAAATCCTGTCACCTGCATGGCAAAAGGATGTTCAGCATCGCTTTGTCTCATGCTGTGTCTCACAGTACCAACTACTTAAAAAAAAAAAAAATCAGTTTAAGTCAGTGAAAATTCACAGAAAAAAATTGTTTCCTTCCTTTTCCTCTCTCCCCAAATGGCGTCGTCATTTTGGCAGCAAAAAATTAGGAAGGAAAATGTAGTTTCTGCTTAGCTGCTTTTCTTTTCCTCGTTTCCATATATTTTAATTATTATTCCATATTCTGAAGGTGAAGGGGAAAATACAGGAAAATAGTTTAAAAGCAAGTTGGTGATTTTTCTATCTTTGGCCAATTCAGCATCATCAGGGGACTGCCAGGCTCTGAAAAGTGAAAAAGAGATGGATCTGCACCAGGACAGTTCATCCCAACCTTGGGATTTGATGGCAGCAGGGGTTTGAGTGCAGGCAGGGGAGCTGATGGAGCCTGGAGCACGATTTTGGAGCAGAAAAAGTCTATTATCAAATTTATATATGATTATTTGGTAATGATGACCTACGGTGACACCCACCCTTCATCTCTCCATTGGGGGTCCTTCTTCCTCTATCCCAAACGGGATTGAAGTTCTGGAGGAAAGCAAATGTGGTTTCTCCTCCTGGTTCACGTGCACAAATAAAGAGATCCGAGTTAGCAGAGCTCAGTTTTCTGCTGAAGGCAAATAAATCCCAGCTCGGGCCATTTTCTGTGCGTCCATCTGTGCAGAAAGGTTGAGACATTGCTGTTGTGAAAGACGAGCGCCACAGAGAAGTCAGAAAGGAAAGGGGTTGCTCTGTTCTCCAGCAGCTTTCCTTTCAGAAAATCACCCAGGGGCAAAACCCCAAACCATGTCAATAATACATAATTTTAATTGCCACTTTCTGAGAGGAACCCATTGAATTTTGGACACTGAACGGGCCAGGGGTGGTTCCAGCCCTACCTTGCAGCGAGAGTTGGGACATCTGCTGCGCTTTAGGAAATAGGGAACATCGTGAACAAAGAACAAAGTCCTCACTCAGCCAGGGACTCCCAAAAGTGATGGAGCTGGAAACCTCCCTGGATCAAAGAGCTCGGGGACAAAGCGGGAATTCTCATGGTCGTTACAGATCAAGGCACCAAGAGATGAAAGGCTGGATTCTTACATATATAGAAATAGAAATGTCTGCACTATTCTGCCTTCATAAAGGGACCCTCGAGTGACACTTAATTGCCCCCAGTTATTATAAAACCTGAACAAATCAGTGCAGAACGGCCAGCGCAGAGAGATGAGACAAAGGCGGCATTTTCCTATTTTCCATCGATTCATAAACGAGGTAAAGAGGTAACATCTCATCCCCGAGTTACAGAGGGAAAGCTGTTCATGAAGGAACCAAAGGAACCAAATTTTGATTGAGGTCCTGTTCTTTTCAGGGTATATTTGTAGTATTACTTCTTCTGCAGAAAGTCCTTTAAACAAATCTATATTTTAGCAAAGCCTGGAGCTGTTTCAGCTGGAAGTGGCCTTCCCACAGAAAAATTATATCCCAACTCTCAGCAGAAGTGGGAAAAATAAAACAAATCTCCTCGGGCGACTGTTCCAGCAAATTTGTCACCTCACTGATAAAAGTCGTCAGGAGTTGGAATTGGACTCACCTCATTTGTAGGCCTGGGTTGAAAGCACCTGTGAGGGCAAAATATAAAAAAAAAAAATCACACCGAAATCGCAGCTTTCAGCAACCTTTGCAATATTTTTCTTTGCCAAGCAAAACCCGCCTCAGTTCTGTGTTGGCCTAAAAGCAAATTTAAACAGCGTGAAGCAAGATAATGTTTTTATTTGACAAAGGAGCAACAGGTGGGGGGACAAAACGCAGGAAAACAGTTAAGAAGTACAGTTAATTAATGGAAATTTGACTGGATCCAGCCACGTGTTGGTTTGAAGCCACTGAGCTCCGGGTTTCTGCACTCGGATCTTTCAGGTCACCTTCAACTCCAACAAAACAGCAAAACTGGTTCAACATAAACTATGATCCACAGGAGAGAAAATGACATCGATTTGGGGTTTATTTATACAGAACAAGGTGAGATTAGAAGGAGCAGGTGAGGAAAGGGATGAGAAACGATGAGGGGGAAGCAGAAAAATAATTGATAGCAAAGCCTTGGTTCGGTAAAGAGTCTGAAAATGAGCTGCAGGTTAAGCCCACGAGGAAGTCAAGGGAGGTCCTTAATTACAGAAGAAAATGTCACATTTATGCCAAAAGAACTGAAACATCTGTTGGTTTTGATCAACAAAACAATTAATTTAATTTTTTAGACGCCATGTTGTTGAGACAATCGTCGAACCATGGAATCTCCTGAGTTGGAAGGGACTCACGAGGATCATCGGGGTTTGATTTTTACCCAGGTGAGTTCTTAAACCCTGATAAATTCAACAAAAAGATCAAATGAGTTTTTTAAAACCTTTCATCACACGCATCCAATGAGCCCAGACTCCAAAACCCCCAACAATCTCTCAGAGGCTGAGCAGGACAAACTCCACGGTCGGGATTCCCTCCTTCCTCAGCGGATGGAAAGGGATTTGATGGGATGGGAGCCCTGAATGAGTCACGACTGCAGAAATCCAGAACCAAGTGCTGCACTTAAAAATCATCTTTTGTAGATCCCAAAATGGTTTGGGTTGGAAGGGACCTCAAAGATCATCTCATTCCACCTTCCACTATCCCAGGTTGCTCCAAGCCTGATGCTGATGGCTGGGTGATGTTTCNCTTGGACACCTCCAGGGACGGGGATGCTGATGGTGGGGTGATGTTTATTTTCTAAAGAGAACAATAAAATCTCATTTTTTATTTTAGGTCAATGCAAAGAGGATGGATAATGATGACCTTGCTTCTTGAAAAATTGGGCTCCACCTTCCACTATAACGTGAGAGATTTTTTATTTAATAAAATTTTTATTTAATAAAAGATTTATTTCTTTTTTTTGCTTAATTTTTTTTTTTAATTTAATAAAAAGTCTGTTTATTCTCAGTTTAAAGCCTGAGAGTCACAACAATCAATCTACTGGATCCATCTGGGACAAAATTTGCTGTTTCCTGTGGTTTCTGACTTCAAGAAACCATTGACTCCAGCACTGCTGGACACTGGCTTCCCACACTGCTGTGACACTCCATCCACGGGACAGCCAGCTGGTGGATCATCTATGATTCCAACTTCAGTCCTCCAAATTATTCCTCCATGTTTTGACATCAGTCACACACCTCTACTGAAACCAGACCATGCTGGGCATCCCCAGGGAGGGAACGGATGGATGATTACCTGGATAGGTGAGAGTTGGCTTGTCAGGTCATGTGGATCCGAGCAACTTCTGATTTCATCCCGAGTAAAGATGTGACCTGTAATTCAATCCAGTGCCTTCCAGCAGCAGAATTCCCCCGAAGGAAAGAATTCCATGGCTGAATGCAATGCTGGATGTGGAGGCCGTGTCTTCCTCCGGTGCAGGCATCTGCTCTGGACCTAGGGAATAGGTGACAGCAAGGAGGACAAGGATTTCTTCAGCTTTTTTCCTTCACGATCCCATCATGGAGATTGAAATTAAAAACGAAATGAACTGACTGTTAGCAGGGTGCTCCCATTGCCAGATAAATTCCCTCCCAAGCTCTCCCCTCCCACCGCAACAAGAAATAACCACGGTGCTGAGATCGTTTTCACACACATGAAAAAGGGTAAAGGGACAGCGGTTTTCATCTTGATTTTGGACTTGGGTTTGAAGGGGGAAGAAGGGGGTGGGTTGAGAGGTGCAGAGCAGCAGAGGAGAGATGAGACGGAAAGGCAAAAAAGAGGAAAGCAGAGGAATTTGAGGGATTTGCTCAAGTTCATCCACCTATTAATAAAGGGCAAATGAGAAGTGACAGGGAGGTAACGCTGAGCAGGCCTCAAACCATCGCCCATAATTTCAGGGAGTAGAGACTCCAGCTGACAGATTTTTGGAGCCGGCCACGGCCCTGTCATGGGATTGGGAAGAGGAAGAGGAGGGAGGGGGATGGCTGGGAGGGGGCAGAGCTCGTGGAGAGGAGCGGGAGCAAGGCAGAGGTCGAGGGCGAGGTGTCGGGGGCAGCTCGTGTTCCGCCACCTCCCGTCGCAGGCAGAGCGAAATCCGCTGCTCGGCTGGGATGCACTGGGACAAGGAGCACATCATAAACTCCAGGCTGGAGCGGGGAAGAGCTGGGAAAAGCTGAGTCCCCTCCGGGGTGGCTGCTGAGGCCGCATTACCTGACGTTTCCCCTGCCCCAGCTCGACATGACTCAAGTGCCGGGGGTTGCATTAAGGAGGTGTGAACATCATGAGCCTGGAAAGCAGCCAGAGCTTGGGAAGGTCAAGAGAGGAATTTTTCCACCAAGTTCAACTGGACTTTCAATCAATTCCAGCTTCACCCTGTGACTTTCCCTACGTGTACCCAAAAAAATGAGGTGACGTGCCACGTAACGAGTGAGACCACACAGGGCTGACTCACTCGGGGTTCCTCTCTCATGGAAAGTTTGCTGAGGACATCTGGGAACATTCCTGTTTGGGCTGCGTGAAAAAGGGGTGTCCAAGAAGGACTTTTTCCGCTCTTTTTTCAAAGGAAGAAGTGGTTGAATATGGGCAGAAAGTTGTTCAAAATACGGAAACAACATGGAAAATTAGGGCTGGAAAGATAAAATAGTGATTAGCAAATCCTGGGATGAGTTGATTGCTTTGGGGAGATTATTCAGGCAACCAAACCTCAGCTGGTGCGCCCTCACTCGGAAACACAAATTTCTAACGGCACAACAGGTGCTGGCAGGGTGACAACACCGAGGTCAGCGAGGGAATTCCACGTTGTGATGGAGAAGGAGTCGCTCCATGACCTTGGTAGGTCCTCGTCAGGTTCAGCTGCCTTTGCAGATCTCACCCCAAGTGCTGAAATTCATCTTCAGCTTTGCCATCAGCTCTCCAATAAATTACCCTGGAGAGGCCTTTCGAGACCCCCACAGTTCGCAACGCGTTTTGGGGGGGAAGCACTAAAGAATGATGAAGAGCTGCTGAAATTTTATGTTACCAATATTTTTACAGCTTTAGCCCCTATTTTTAGTTAACAAGTCATCTACGGACCAATTATAATTTCCTTCACACATATTAAGTACACAGAAGAATTCGCCAAACGCGCTGGTGCTAACCCCAAACATTCAAAAACCATGAGTCAGCCCCTCTCGCTGCCTTCCCCCCTCCCACCCCGGCCTTATTATGGACTTAAACTTCATCAGACTTCTGCAAAAATAAATGTAGGCTCTGGATTTGCCTTCTCGCCCTGGAAATTTTTTCCATTTTGCCTCTTTAAAGGTTTCTTCTGCACCTCCGAGGATTAAAGACTTGGTTTTCTTTTTAAAAGGAGTCTGAGGTTTCCTCCTAGTTACTTGTCTTCCATGGTGAGGGGTGCCTAAAAATCCCTCCTGGTAAGGACTGGGACAACACCTCCAACAGTCCCTGGATTTCCCCATTCTGGTCGTAGTCATGTGCTCTCACCTTGTTTTTTCTTCATTATGTGGAGTATGCAAGTGAAAAAATCCTCTGATTACTGCTCCATCTTCCCAGTGGGATTGATGGCGTGGTCAGACCCTCGTCATGCTGGAACAATTTTAAACCTTCCAGCTTTTTTAAAGGGAGAGTCATTTCCCTTTTTTCCGAGCTGCTGGTGGTGATTAAAGGCCTTTATTCCCTTGCCCGAACAAAGGTGTCCAACGCCACCTGAGATGCTCCTGAAAACCAAAACACCAGTGAAGTTCTATTTTTGTGCAGAGCTATCTTTAAACATCAGCATTTGCTAATTTATCCACATGGTGCTTATTTCTGGATAGCAAATATCCATAAATTAATTCTCTGTGAGTTTCCATTGTGCTGGTGGGGGTCACGAAGGAAAAAAAAGCTCCAGAAATCCTTGTCCCCCTTGATTTCACCTGTTCCAGAGGATCACAGTTAATACCTGTACCAGAGGGAAAGTCCCAGCCCCATCATCCAGAGCTCAGGGATGTGAAGCAAAACCCCAAAAGGATCCCAACCCTTCATCAGTGGGCACCAAATTCCCTGGAAAAGCAGGAGAAGAGACCTGGATGAGCACTCCTGGATAACCAGGACCATGCACAGCTGGAGAAGGCCCAGATGCTTTGCAGGACGAGAAGAGCTTGGGGAAAAAAGTGGAATGGGATGGGTTTCACACCTCCCAATCCAATCCTTGTCTTTCCAAGGGATCTGGAGAGACTTGACTCTCATTTTAAGGTCACAACTTAAATGTTTTTTTACCTGCCAGTGTAGATCAAGACATCCACGAGCTGTGTCTGGCTTTCCATGTCTGGAACTTCTAAGAGGATTTTGGTGCTCTCTGCACTTCGGGACTTCCTTTTTATCTCTTCAGACAGGGCCGCAGAAACACTCAGCACACGCAGCATCATCTGCACAAAAGCTGCTTTTTGGGCTGGTGCACTGTGGCAGCCACTGCAGTCAATCCCTCCTGGCCTGTGCGGTTTTGTGAGAATCCAGGAAAGGGGAAAAAAAAAAAGGCAAAAAAGCAAAATTCACCAGATCAGCTTTCTAAGCAGTGACTCTCCCTGAGCTTTCCTAGAAACCCTGCTCTGCTTTTCCCATCTCCTGCCAAGCTGTATAGAATTGGATGAGCATAATTTTTCTCCTGCTCCTTCTCCACGAGCTTGTGCCAGTGCGAGGAGGTTTATTTTCGTAACTTAACCCCCTCTTGCAAAGTGCACTTAAAGCACCTGGCTTTCCATTCTGAATTAAACCAGAACTGACCCTACTTTTTTGCTGAAAACGTAGCTGCTCTTTATTTGACTTGCAGGGCTTTAAGTCAGCTGGAATGGGCTGGGGTTAAGAGAGTCTCTGGTGAGGGAAAACTTAGGAGAGGAGAGAGCAGCTGGAAGTAAAATTGATTTTCAAAATCCCTGAGATGCCCCATCTGACAGCTTTCAAATTCTACCTGCTGCAAAGGAAAACCCCTTTTGGGGTGGTTCTGATTGGTCTGCTTTGCTTTTCTTTTTCTTTTAAACAGGTTTATAGAGGCCTTGAATGAAATTGAACCTGGAGGCCGGGGAGGGAAGGGGTGTCTGGAGGCTGTAAAGGCAGAACCCAGTGACTTGCACAGACTTCAATAATTTGCAGACATCTGATATGAAAATGAGAGAAATCCCACCCCCATGTCCACGGCCTGGGAACTGTGCCCTGCAGACACTTTTAATGGCTCGTGTGGCTCCATGCACCCCCAACCTTCCAGGAATGCCTTTCACTGGGATATTTATTGATTTTTCTGGATCTAAACAAAAGCCCGGGAAAGCAGGGAGGGGGGAAAAAAGAATTTAATAATAAAAAAAAAATCAAATTTCAAAGATGAAAACCAGCTGATAACTCAGCCTGGGAGAAATCTCCAAAGACAGACGTCCAAGGAGACGTGGCAGCTTGGTGGATCTGGGAGAAGCAGGTCAGGACGTCGAGTGGAGTTAACGAAGTTGGAAAGATCACTGGGCAGGAGTCATTAAGGGCACCCATCACGCTAAGCCTGGTAACCGGTTCTGAAGCCTCATCTGCTCCCAGCGAGAAGCCTGTGATCAAGAGCAGAGAATAAAAATTACAGGCTTCAAAGGGGAAAATCAGTTTAGGTCAGAATCTGCAGCGTCCAAGGCCTAATAATTAACTCATTTGGAGGTTTCTGTCATTGTTATCGCTGAGTAAATTATTGCTTTGATGTTGGAAGGAGAATTCTCAGCAGAACAGGTTTGTAAATCAGAGGCAAGATTCTGAAATGAAATGTTTAATTTACTTTGATTCACCCCTCTTCCATTTCTAACCCTCAGAAGGATCCTCTGATAAGGATTATCATTTCTGACCGGATCCTGTGGAATCAGATCATTTGACCTCTAAAGAAAAAAAATAAAAAGACCAATTGATGTATGAGATCCCATTTTAGATGGATGTTATTGACTGAAATGAACTTTACACCTCCTCTTTCCTTTATTCCACCCTGAGTTTCCACTTGGAGAACGAGGATGGTGCCATTGCACGCTTCAGATGGTGCAATAAGCCACAAAAAACCACAATTTTGTGGCAGAGGAGACCTTGAAAACACTTCTTAGAGCAACCAGACTTACCCAGTGTTGTCTTCAGCACCAGCTCAGCTCTTTAACTCAAATTTAGCTCTAGATCTGTCACTCTGCTCCCAGAATTACATCTTTTGATTTCATTCCCTGTCAATGATGAGCAATGCTGAGTTCAGAATCCCTGGAACGAGAGAAACAAGGACTCTTGTTCCAGGGACAAATGAGCTTTGGGTCATTTTGAAATCAGTGGCTTTTCCAGCGGTTCCAAGGAATTCTGCCAGCCTGACGTCATTGCCTGTCCCAGGGCTGGGGGTGACGAGTGGGATGCCAGCCTGCTTGACTCATGAAAGGCCATCCTTCATGTCAGAGGATGAGAAATCTTTTCCTTTGTCCTTTTTCATCATCTTTTCACAAAAACTGAGCGTAAGGTGAGAGCTCGTCCCATTCGATCTCTCACTGGACACGAGTTCTCTTCACGTCTGACCCTGCTTTGAGCAAGAGGTTGGACGAGGTGAGCTGAAGCCTCCTCTGATGTGAATTTCCCTGTGCTGTGGTCCAGCTTCCAAGGAAAACGTTGTCTTGGAAGCGGGAGGAAAGGAGGACCATCAGTCCAGGTGATTGAGGATCCCACACGCAGGGATTTGGAGGGAGCCAGGCAAACCAAGCCGGCTCCCATCAAGAATCCAGGAAAACTCAGCTTGGAGATGCTGAACCATAAAATGGGACAATCATAAAACCATGAAGGTGGGAAAGGACCTCTCTGATCATCGAGTCCAACCTCTGCCACGTCCACCAACAAACCATGTCTTGTCTACAGGTGTTTTGAACAGGGACAGGGACAGGAGTGATTCCACCACTTCCCTGGGCAGCCTGACCCAATGCTCGGCCACCCTTTCCGTGGATCAATTGTTCCTGATATCCAATCTAGAAACAAACTCCATCCCATACCCTGCAGGGAACAGTGCATGGACGAGTCACTCGAGACGCTGAGTTCAGGTCTTGCCCCTGGGGCTGTTTGATCCCTTTGCTACTCCCTAACCTTTGTCCCTCCTCCCAAGTTTCCGTTTGCGTCTGCGCCGCCGTTCCCAACCTTTGGCTGCCGCGCCAAATTTTTCTCCGACTGGATCACTCCATATCTGAGCTGCAAACCTCAACCACAGCGTGGTCCCCCCTGCTTCAAATCTATCACGAGAACATATGGAGAGCTGCTTTTTATATTTGGCCCCCCCTCAGCAATAACCTCAAAAGTTTCCCACACGCTGAGATGAGACAACGTTCGTTTTTAGAATCCCTCTTTTCTCTCCGTGTTTAGAGATGTTTTGCCATCAGCTCGTTGGGTTTTTTTGGTCAGTTCTGGAGTGGTTTGGGTCACTTGGTGACATCACGGGGCAAACAGAGCTGTGAACATTGATTTGCACATTATTAATCAGATCTTTTTACCACCCCAAAGGGGCTGTGAACCGTGCTGGGAGGTTTTAATTATACACTGACCCCCGAAAACCCAGTAGGGAAGGCTAAGATTGTCCTCTTTTCGTCTGTTTATTCATCAAGATTTAGGGTGAAAAAAAAGGAAGAGGGGGGGAAGGAGTGAAAAAAAGGAAGAGGAGGGGAAGGAGTGAAAAAAAGGAAGAGGGAAGGAGTGAAAAGCATCTGTGACACTTCTGCTATGAATAGCACAGAAGAGGAAAAGGCCACGTCCAAAATTTTGAATTTATTATCCTCTTTAGGACATCAAAAATGCAGCTTCTCTCCAGGAGCAAACGAAGTTATCTACGGAGCAGGTTGAAGGGGAATCATGGCAAAGATGGTCCCGTGGTCTAATTTATTGAAATAAACAGGAAAATCAGGAAAACCAGGGAAGCTGCTCCCGAGAGAGGGGATGGGCCTTTGGATGTGGATCTCTGAGAAGCAAAGGCAGATTTCCCACCCCAGGAACAGCTGAGCTTGTTTAAAATAGAGCTAGAATTGACAGACAGACAGACAGACAGACAGACTGTTCCTAGAGGGATCATAGCTCTCCAGCCTCCTGCCAGAAATCCATGAGGCCAACGTGTTCCAAGCATTGCTGAGCAAAACCCTATGAAACAAGGAGAAATTGACCACAAATATGCCTGGGTTTGAAATTCCCGAGGAGCTGGCACTGCCTGGAAGTGCTGGTTGGAAAGGGAGTGGCCAAATCCATGAGGAGCATCCTCGGCAAGGGGTGAATTTGCCGAGCACTGCCCAGCATCCGAACCAATCCTGCCCAGAGCCATTTGGAAAAGGGATTTTCTTGTTTAAAAAGCAACTTTCCAGAGCTGTGAATGGCCCTTCAAAGGAAGAACCCACTGCTGTGGGACTCGGGCCCTTGCAGGTCTCAGGAACCTCTGCTCACTCTCAGCGGATCAAAGCTCAAAGTTGGAGCCTTAATTCAAGGAAATCACAACCCTGGGAGACAGAAAGTGAGGAAAGGCAGCCAATATTCATCAGAGTTTTCCAAGGTCTGATATCTTCCCTTTTCTTGAAACATAAAGAATTTGGGAGGAAATGGGCCACTTTTTTGGTGCTTTTTATTCTGAAGCTGACCACAAGGACACCAAGGAGGAAAATTCCACAGAGCACTGGGGGTTGAACAAACATATTCCAGAGAAGAAACATATTCCAGAGAAGAAACATATTCCAAACATATTCCAGCCTCCAGCTGCAGCACATGAGATAAACATAGGTGCCATCATCTCAGGAGAGCAATTTCCTGCTCCTTCAGTTGTCCATCCTTCCTCAGAACCTGGATTTAGGGTTGAGTCCCAAAGGAGCCTCCACGCCCGTGATAAGGTGTCTGTCCAGACACACCATCCCGAACTGAACATGAAGTCCTTCTCCATCCTATTTTAACCAACGCTCACGGATGCTTCCTGCTTCCACACCCTGAAGTCCTGATAGTTAATATCTCCAATGGGTTGGCCAAATTCAGGGAAATTCTCTTTGTTCGTGGGCCACCGTGGAGAGATGATGTGGGAGAAGTCACCAGGCTGAACTTTGGGTTCTGTTTCCACCGGCACTGAAAGACCTGAAGAAACAGCAGGTCTTTGGTGGACACCTCAGACATCGAACATCGCTCCGTGCTCTTGTATTTCCATGGAAGTCGTGGATGGAATTCCAGTTTTCTACACGTGGGAAGGGTTGCACGGCCTTTCTCAATTTGGGAAAGGGGATTTTAGTCCTGACTAGTATTTTTTTCTTCTCTCTGCTTCCTGTCTCCTAAACTCCAGAGCATCAACCTTTTTTCCTCGCTGCGGAAAGATCCAAACCCCCATTTGTCCCAGATAACATATTTCGGATGGTTTGATACCACACTGCTGTGTTTCCAATTAGGTTTCCTTGCTTTTATCTTTTTTCTGTGTAATCTGTTCAGTCCCTCCCCCTAATTAGAACCTTATTTGCCTTTTTCCCCCCTTTCAGCAGTGTTTATCCTTCACGTTGTGTTCCCTCCATCTCTGCTCGGCAAGACTGACTTCTGTTATCTTTGTTTTTTAAATATATGTTTAGGTTTTATTGGCACAGACATTTGTTTGAGCGATCCAACTATTCATTACAGACCTCATGATTTTCCACAGTAAATTTTTCGAGACAATCAACACAGATCAACATTATTTTCGTGTCTCATTCCACATTCTTTCGGAGAGTTATGTGTTATGAACGGCCTAATGCTTCAGATTATTACCTTCCATGCACAAGATACCCTCGGAATCAGAGGATATCTGATGATATTCCGATGGCTAGACATCCAGATGTTTTATTTTATTTATCCTACTTGGCTTGTTTTCTAGGCCCGGGTCCAAACCAGCCTTGAATCTCAGGGGTTGCTCAACAAATTCTGTGAGGGGCTGTGAAAAGTTATAAAGAGGAAGGAGGGGTGGAGGGAAGTCTTTGCACAACAAATAATTCTGCAAACTCCAGAATTGTCCTTCTGTATTTAAAATAAATGTTGATTAATAACGTTGTAAGAAGGTTAATGAGGAATTTTAACACGGGCTTTTGGGAGGGCATGGAAATTC
This sequence comes from Mohoua ochrocephala, assembly GCA_013398855.1. NCBI lineage: Eukaryota > Metazoa > Chordata > Aves > Passeriformes > Acanthizidae > Mohoua > Mohoua ochrocephala. The sequence goes on along the minus strand of VZTA01027938.1, from coordinate 7,801 downwards.
CCAAAAGACACTGATTTCCTGCTGATACAAATCAGGAAGAAACTTTCCACGGGCAGCTTTGCCCTAAGTGTTATCAGGAATTTTTTTCCTGTAGAAGATGGCACTCGTCTCTGGAAGTCAGGAGAGGTTCTGGATGCGTATTTGGATATCAGGATATCAGCCTCCATCCCCAGAAAATAAATGGAACAAAGATAAGAGGAACAAATGTGGTGTCCTCCTGCTTGCGTGGAGCCTCATGGAGCTCGGAACCGAGGAGCACCTTCCTAGAAGGAGTTACCAGGACCACCCGAGCAAAGGGGCACGTCCAGAGGTACACAAAGAGATAGAAGAGGCCCAAGGGACTCAAAATCAGGCAGGATAAATGGGCCGGTAAGTTCGCAATGAATGATTTCACCTCAGTGAGTAAAGACATTGACAGATTTCACTTATTGATAGCCAAGAGGGGTTATTGCGTAAAATGATCTCCGAGAAGAAACCATTTCAGTCCACTCTACTTTCCCTGTAGTTCCTCCCTGGTTTTGGTATCAAATGAGGAACTTCAGGGGCTTGGAATTAATCATTTGCATTGAGGTGGGGGGCTTTCATTTCCAGAAAAGCCTCATTCCACCAGAAAAATCACCAAATTAACGATGGACCCCATCAAGGTTCGGTTACCCCGAGAAAACTGCATTGCTTGGCAGCTATGGAGGCACAACCTCATTCCCTGGAGCTCATGGGCTGGGAACCTCCCCAGGCAGGAGGAATCCTCTGATTCTCTGATTCTGGATCTGGGTTGGGAGGAACATCTGGGGTGGTGCTGGGTTCCCAGTCCAGCTCCAGAAAAAAAGGGGTCTCATTTATCCCGGTGTCATCTCTCACCATTGTGAGATAAAAGCCGTCCCTGGAAGCGTCCAGAGATCTGTGGATGTGGCTCTTGGGGACACAGGTTAGTGGTGGGTTTGGCACTGCTGGGTGATGATCTTAGAGGGCTTTGCCAACCTTAATGATTCCGTGATTCCACTCTGTTTCCTTCAGTGGAAATCACGAGTTCAGTCCCAGGTGAATCCCTGGTGGCCTGCGCTGTCCCTCCGTGATTCCCGTGGATTTTCAGCTCCCGAATCACGGATACGAGCTGAACCAACCACATGACCAAGCACGAGGTCCAATCTTGTCAAGTTGCTCTGGAATTCCTCTCATCGGGTTTTGTGGCCTTGATTCCTTGCAGCCGGGCCCTCCAGCACCAGCAGGGCTCTTGGGAAAGGCAGCAAAATGAGGCAAAAGAGACAAAAATCAACCGATTTTGGTGAGCGTTCAAGGAAATTTAGAAACCTTTTTTGTAATTTTAAGCCTTCCCCCCAATTTCACGCAAATCTCTTTCTTTCCTTTCAAAGCAAGTTCAAAACTCACAGGCTGAAATTCACAATACCAAAAAAAAAAAAAAAAAAAGAGAAAAAAAAAAAGAAAAGGTAGGAAATTTGAGGATTTTCCCACCCCACCCCACTTTCAACAGCTTCCAAAGCTTTTTACTACGATGGCCTGAGAGGGCTCTTTATTTTTACAGCTGCTGCATACCTACTTCTCCTCGCTGGAAGACGCACACGCAGCTCCAGCGATCCTAATCTTTTCATTCCAGGAAAGGAACCAGCTGTAAATCCACTGAAGCAAGATCAGGATACAGCACCAGGGCTGTTGTTCTGCCCTCCCGCTGGTTAAGACTTCCCCTGAACCGCTCTCACACTCAGCCCCGTCGTGGCTCCAGGAGCCTGTGTTTTAAGAATCCCTTCCCATCCCTTAAAGACACCGGAATTAGGATTTTCCAGATTTGGTGAGACACCCCTGGAAAGCATCATTGGAGTCAGGTTTGGATGGGCGGGGGGTGTTGCTTTCTTCCACCCTGAGAGCACCCGAGAGAGGGGCTTGGTTTGCATCCACTCCCGACTTCCAAACAAATGGCAGGGATAAACTCAACTCCATGCCCCCTCCCTGTCCCCGGGTGATGCGAATGAATTTCTCTAATGATGTGCAGCACTCCACAGCGCAGCTCCTTCCCACTTTTACTCCAAGCAGGATTTTCCCTATCCCTGCTGATATCTTATCACAGGGTAAGAACAACAAAAATATCGGCATGGTCTGGAAAAAAAAAAATCCTATCGATGTTTGCAAAGAGCTGGAATTTCCCTGCACCCCTGGAAAACTGCTCAAGGAGTCACCTCGTAGCCATGAAAACGTCACCTCCAGGGCGAGTCTTTCCCAAATTTTCGTGGTAACCTGGTGCCGAGTGTGTACAAACACTCACAATGAGTGCTTAGCAACCCCTCCTGCCAATCCAGGCAGGGGCAGAAGCAACAAAAATGTGCGCGGAGCTCTCCAGCTCTTCCTGCAAGGAAAATAAAGCGGCAAGGAACAGTAAAACCTGGGCTGGGCTGACGGGGAGGAGGCGGAGCAGGACCTCTTTCCCTCTTTCCCTCTTTCCCTCTTTCCCTCTTTCCCTCTTTCCCCCTTTCCCTCTTTCCCACTTTCCCTCTTTCCCTCCTTCCACACTGTCGACATAAGCCTTGCCTTGTCTTCTTGGACTTGGCTGGTCTGGTTTGGGGTCCAGAGAACCTCGTGTCCTCAGTAATAAGTGGCACAAATGAAATGTGAATATAAATATAAATATAAATATAAATATAAATGTAAAGGTAAATGCAAATATAAATACAAATATAAATATAAATACAGCGGGGGGAGAGGTGCCTGTTGTGTGAAGGGATGGAGGAGCAGGAGGCAGCCCAGAGCTCAGGAGCCCTGCAGGACTTTTCCACACGTCTGCTGTCATTTCTCATCCTGCCTGGATCCAGGGTGTCCCAGCAAGGGGCAATGTGGCCCTCTGGCATGGAAAGGGATCACCGCTCTCAGGGCCAGGGAGTGAAGAGATCCTGAGCCCAAAGGCCACCACACACCCCCCACGGAATCTGCTGGGTGTCCTCCAGTGCTGTCCAGGCAGGACAAGACCCCACTGAGGGCTGGCCATGCCACGGCCCAGGTTTCCCACCTTTGGGACATCCGTTGTGATGTTCGGTGGCAGTTTTGGCCATGGGGGTGACTGTATTGACTCGGGAAAAATATCCCAACTTGGAGACGATCCAGTGCATCCGTGGGATAAAATCCTGTGTTGCATAAAGATATTCAAAGACACGGGCTCCACTCTAGCAGCTCCTGGCCCTGTGTGGGCAGCAGCGACATTCCTAACCCACCACATTTAAAGGAAATAGGGTCTTTTCCCAACCTCTGTTGGCGATGTCGCCTCACTGCTCACTCGGGGACAACAATGCCTTGCTGAATCCTTCACCCTCACATGACACCTCAGCTTAAAATCTGGGTTTTTGGTTTTCCGAGAGGCCAGGAGAGAGAATTCCCTCACTGAGGGACAGTTGTGGGAGACGGGCGTGTGTGTCACCAGGACAAGGTTCATTCGTCACCAGCTTCTGCTCTTTCCTGGAGTCTCCTGAATGCATTAAACTGCCTTAAAACGCAGAGCCTGGAATGCGAAATGTTACTGAGTGGGTGTTAATGATCCCCAGTCAAAACCCAGAGACGAGGCACGGTGCAGTTCCTTAACAAGCGTTTAATAAGCCCGGAAAACCTTGCGAGCTATGTTTGGAAAAATCCTTCAAATATTTGCGAGTTGGAATAGATTTTAAATGACTGCTCTCGGGTAGCTCCTCCTACAGACATCCTCCTGTCTTGTGCTGGAATTCCACTGGGGTTCCTTCCCAGGTAATTTATCCAAGTGGAGGGGTGGGACTGCGGGACACCCTCAGAGCTGGAGGAGAATGGCATCATCTCAGATATTCACCTGGTGAAAGTTGGACACCTCCAGCAGAGCCTCCCTGGTGTCCCTTGAAGGCTGATTTAGCTGAAGGCATTTCAATTTAATCCCATCCCAGCAGCGTTTTGGCCTTGGGATTAATACCTGCCTTAGCTCCACGCAGATAACGTGACATAAACCCATAAAAAGGCAACCTGGACCACACAGCGCCGATTTCCCGCTCCCGCGTCCACTAATTCCGTCCATGATTTGTCTTCCCTGCTCATGCCTGCGCTGCGTTTCAGCCGTACAAATGTCAGCTGAAAGGGACACCAGCTGCTCCGCAATCCTCAGAGGCAATTTCTAGGCACAGCTCATAAATACCAGTTCTTAAATTTGGCTACGTCTGAGCCTTTCTAGCCCCGCTGCGCTGCCCTGCTCTCCACGTCTGCGAGGATTAAAGCTCCCCCCCGCCCAGCCCTGCCCCTCCCTGCCTTTGATCCTTTTGTCTGGCCTAAAGAAATCCAAGCTGAGATAGAAAGCATGTGGGATACATCAGCCTGGTAGAAAAGCTCCTCCGTGTATTAGCCCTCTTCTGGAGGAGTGAGATTTTTGTGGTATGATGCACAGAGCCAAACCTGCCAGCATTCCCTGGAAAGCAAAGAGAAGAGGGGGGGAGAAAAATCTGAGCTCATTATTTGAGACCTGAACATGTCATTATACAAATATATCCTCATCATTAAGTAAAACATCCACCCAGCTAATTTCCCCATTGCCACCCTGGTCAAGGGGCCCTGAGGAACCGGGGTTGGAGGCAGGGAATATTGATCCATTTGGAGGGTGACGGCTGGGTTTGTCCGTGCCGGTGAGGAGGAACAGCTGGAGGGAGCATTCCCGAGCAGAGCAACAGCTGGATGTCCCCGCATCCATCCCAGCCACATCTGGCAGAGGCACGGCAGCGCTGCCACAGCTCCTCAGCCTTCCCTCTCCGGCGCTGCTTCCATGGGTTATTTCCCCCCAAAAAGTCTTCAGTCTCCCCTTTCCAGTGCTGCTTCCATGGGCTCTTCCCCTCCCATCAAATCCTCAGCTTCCTTTAACCAGCGCTGCTTCCATGGGTTATTTCCCCCCAAAAAGTCTTCAGTCTCCCCTTTCCAGTGCTGCTTCCATGGGTTATTTGCCCCCAAAAAGTCTTCAGTCTCCCCTTTCCAGTGCTGCTTCCATGGGCTCTTCCCCTCCCAAAAATTCCTCATCCTCCCCTCTCCAGCGCTGCTTCCATGGGTTATTTCCCTCCCAAAAATCCTCATCCTTCCCTTTCCAGCGCTGCTTCCATGGGTTATTTCCCTCCCAAAAAATCCTCATCCTCCCCTCTCCAGTGCTGCTTCCAGGGGCTTTTTGCCCCCCATCAATCCTCAGCCTGTGGCTCTGTGTGCTGCTTGTCCCCAGACTGTCTCCACAGGGCAGTGGCACAGCACAGCCCCGACCTCGGGAGTCAGGGATTGCATCCCTTGCATCCCGCGGGAATGAGTGAGAGCGTTCCCAAATCCAGCAGGGGTGGCAGGGCCATTCCCGGGAGCAGCAGATGACTCGTGGATTCTGTCACAGGACATTCCTGAAGCCGCTGGGTTCCCTCCCAAGTGGAATAACCTCCCGGCGTTTAACCACACAAAGGATCCCTCACAACTCTCCCTCGTCCCAAAGCTCTGACAAATCACTTCGCCCTCTCCATTCGTGTCACAAAGGGCTTGTCAACCTCCCTTGGTGACACCGTCCCACCTCCCTTCGTGACACCATCCCAGAAACCCTTCTCCCCCTTCCCAGCCAACCTCTGGCGGTCAGAGCCAGCCCACAAACCCCAGCTCCCTCGGGATGTGTGGATGACTTCTCCCTGCAAGCATCCCCATCCCACCGCAGTGCCACAGAGGAAGGGTCAGGTCTCCAACCCCTGAACCAAGAACCTCCTGTACTTGCTGCAAAGCCACAGGGCTCTTTGACCATCTGAAGATTTCCTTAATTAAAACTAGAAATCAAACTCTCAAAATAGATATGACTCTATTTTGGGCTGAGCCCTGCGTTTGATTTTTGTCCTGGTCAAACTGTCTCCTTCCTTGCGCTGGAAATCTCTGGCTGGGAGCCTTTGGCACGAGGTGGAATGGGATTATTATAAAAGTGCTAAACAGCAGAGCAATAATTCCTGAAATCTGAAATAATGGGACAGGACACAGGAGTCAGCTAAATTGCTGGAATTTTAGGGCTCTTGCCCACGATGTATTTGTCACCAGGAAGCGTGGAGTGCTGAGGGCCTGAAACACTTCTGGCACACCCGGCAAGCTGCTAAGGACAATAAAGCAAAGGCCCTTAAAACCATGGATATTAGAAAACCAGGAGTGACAGACTTTTTATTCGCACGGGGGAAACTGAGGCAAGAAAAATGACTTGTCAGAAGGAGGCTCGAAGTCTCTCCAGTGCACTAAATCCTTTATCTTCCTTATAAATCAAATTAGAAGTGGAAGAATGGGAATATTATCAACATCGACTTCTAATTCAATTGTTTGGAAAAGCTCCTGGAAAAATCTTGGCCGAAGGAAAGATGTTCCCAACCTCTGTCTTTACAGGGCTGTCGGTCAAGGGGTGTAAAGCCTTCCAAGATGAATGCGATGCAAATGTCATCTGCGCCCGGAACAGAGGGTGTGGATGCCCCATCCTTGGAAGTGTCCAAGGCCAGGCTGGACAGGGCTTGGAGCACCCTGGAATAGTGGAAGTTGTCACTGGCCATGGCAGGGAATGGGACAAGGTGACCTCTAAGGTCCTTTCCAACCGAAACTATTGATTCTGTCATCTAAATCCTACGGTTTCCCTAAAACCCAACCACGATCTGTGAGTGGCCTGAGGATACCAGCCAGTAACTACACCCATCCAAAGAACCTGGGGAGAAAATCCAACCTCAGCTCTCCTGGGGGGTAAATCCAGGGCAAATCTGGATGAGGATAAAACACTTACCGAAGACCGGGGTGAGAACCAAAACCAGGCTCGAACGGCTACGTTCCACCTCTTCCCAGCCATGGGATGGGAGGAGGAGAAAAGGAAGTTATTTAGGACATTGAGGGGTTGGAGCCTGTCCAGAGGAGGGAACGGAGCTGGGGAAGGGGCTGGAGCACCAGGAGAGGCTGAGGGAGCTGGGAAAGGGGCTCAGCCTGGAGAAAAGGAGGCTCAGGGGGGACCTTGTGGCTCTGCACAACTCCCTGACAGGAGGGGGCAGCCAGGGAGGGTCGGGCTCTGCTCCCAGGGAACAGGGACAGGAGGAGAGGGAATGGCCTCAGGCTGGGCCAGGGGAGGTTTAGATTGGATATCAGGGAAAATGTTTTCCCTGAAGGGGTTGTCAGGCACTGGAACAGGCTGCCCAGGGAAGTGGTTGAGCAGCCATTCCTGGAGGTATTTGAAATATGTGTGGATGCGGCACTTGGGGACTGGGTTTAGTCATGGCCTTGGCAGTGCTGGGGGAACGGTTGGACTCGATGATCTTGGAGCTCTTTTCCAGCTGAAAATGGCTCTGTGACTCTCTCTGCTTTCCTTTATTTGGTTTGCTTTGGTTTTCCGCGAGGTTCAGGAACGGGGATGGCTTTCTCCACAAATCCACACTTAATCAGGGTCAGAGCGCCGTGCCTCTGCCCACTTCCCAACCACCGCCTCTGCTCTGCAGAACACCATTAATTAACCCCCTGCACCAGAGCAGGGTTTGGCTTCTCCGCCGAACCCCTGGACAATTAAGGAGGTTAAGGATGACACAGCCCCCGAGTGTCCTGGGAAATGGGCTGAGACCACAAATTCGTTTCACGTCAGTCACCACCAACACTCCAGAGCCTTTGGCCGCTGCAGCCAAAACAGGCTGCTCCAAACGAGAACAAAACAGGAGAGGGATATTTTCTATTTTCCGCAATAAAAATGGATCCAGCTTCTTAGGTGGCACCACTTGGCTGTCAGCAGTGGGACCCTCTCTCACAATCTCCACAGCTGGAATAACAACAAACACTGACC
>VZTA01027937.1:72446-90408 GCA_013398855.1 Mohoua ochrocephala | reverse complement strand
AAAAAAAAGAAAAAGAAAGATCAAGTAATATTTAGAACTGTTACAGGTAATTTTTCAAGCTTCATAAGGCTTGCATTATTCCAAGTCATTCTCTCAGGATTTTCCGTTGTTTTTCTGAGAATGAAAGAAAACAAAAAGTCAGCTTTCCTCCTGGAAACAAAAAATCCGCTTATTCCAAGTTTTTAACTAACAATGCGGGAGCATATAAATGTTGATTCTTTTCTCCCAGTGCTAAAGATGAGGTGATGTGTAAATTTAGGTTAAGGACTTCACAATTCTATTTTGGGAGCACAGGCATGAAGTCTGAATTGAAGTGAACACACTTTTGTTTCTGGACTACTAAAAATCTAAAACTGTAGTTTCTTACACTATCTATAAAAAACAGTCTAGAGGAACTATGCATTTGGTTAATCCCTCCTTAGGTCTGTAATGACTAAAGAGGTTTTAGGTTCCCGATGGAACCATTTGCCTGATGTAAAAGACCAGGCATGTAGTGGGCACTTTTTTCATATAGCTATTAGAATAAATTAAAATAAGCATCTATGATAATCTGGAAGAGCATCTTAAATGCATTTCTATAAAGTTACTGTTTCCCTGTATGTCACTGTCATACAGATGTCATATTAAAGGTCTTCAGCATTCAGGTTTCAAAACATTTAACGTCTCATTATCTTTTTGGATATTTGGTTGTATCTCAAGACCTCATTAAACTAGGATCTCTAGAAGCTCAAAACAAAGTAATTTTCCCAGTCTCAAAAATTTGTGATGTCAAAGAATCAGAAGAGAGGACAGCTAAATGCAATAATTGTTGGGCTGGTAGGGACAGTGAAACAAAACTCATCAGCATCGTGGCTGGATGATAGGTAACAATGGCCTAGCATGTGATCTGCAATGAAATCTAGCTAAGATATTTATATTTTCCTATAGTGAATGCAACAGTTAGACTATCACATCATTTGATTAACTTCTATCCTATTACTTCTGTCAGTCTTTTATGTTGGTTAATGGCAGAAACTATTGTTCTGTTTCATGCAGAGCAGTTCACTTAAGTACAAAAGGAACTGCAGTAATAAAAATACTCCATCTGAGCTCAAATGAAGCATAATTGGTATAAGTTTGTTTTCATTTGGAAAAAAAAAATCACAGTTCTTTTCTTGCTTTGTGTAACTTCCCTATTTCTCTGCTACACAAGATACTGTCTCTCCATAATAGTTGGGTCTTAGAAAAGTGTTTTGAGACCAATCTGAAATCATAAATAGGTATTTAAACAGTGTTGGCATACGCTTTTAATATATCTTTAGCGTTTATAGTATTTTCTAAAGCTAGAAGAAATGAGGATAAAGCTCTGAAATCTGTTCATCCTATATTCCTTATTAAGTTCACATGGGGAAATTTTTTTCAAAACTTATTTTCCTAGAGAACATAAGAACTTTCAGGTTTTTATTTTTTAAATCTAGTAATTTAGTAAAGTTGTTTTTTAGCTCCTCTTGTGGGACACACAGTGTTATTTAAATTTCTTCTTCACGTTGTGCATAGCAAAATTTTGTGTTGCTGTTTCCTTTGCATGTTGCTGACAACTTTAAAAATAGTTATGGAGAAAGTTCATGTTCTATAAAAACAGACTTCCTTGAAGTAAATAAATGCTGGCATTAGGCTTGAGCATCCTGAACTGCCTTTGAGGTCAGATTCTGCAAAAGTCCTGTGTGAGTGTGTTGGTACAGAGACACATTAAATGTACCAGAACTGTGCAAAGAGTAGTGCCCCATCTGCAGCGGGTGATGGATCAGCCTTCGGGATTCTCATCTTTGTGAAGGAGATGCTCAGTACTTGGAAACTGCACTGCTCCTAGGATTTGATAGATTCCCTTGCTTGCATGCTTTTGTGTTTCCCAGAATGATTCTGAAGACAAAGCAGATGTGGAAGCTCAGAATGGCATGACCCAGGGAGATAAGCTTAATGCCTTAAAAAGTCGGAGACGGCCTTGTTCCGCTACAACTGGAGCTCTGAGGTAATTATACCATTCTGAGGTGATTTGCAATTTTAAATTCAGTCCATGCTATCAGATCTGTGTGGCAAGTGCATGATCTTTTTCAGGCAGTGGTACTACCTGTACCACCTTTTGTGGTGGAAATTTCTCCAGATGCGTATCTATTATTTGCAGATTTCGTTTGATAATCTTTTCTTCTCTCCTTTTTTGCCCTATGTCTCCGTGTTTAGGGATACCTTCTTACTGTGCAGCAGTAAAAGATAATGTAAAAAAACCTTCAAAATCTTCAAATTTAAATCTAGCATTTTAAAACTTACGACTTGAACAAAATACTTTTAATCAAACTTAGTTGTCTTTCTATAATTACTTTTCTGAAGTCCTCATATAAATTTAGAATTTTTCAGAACCAGTAAAAATGTGAACTGTGAAATTAAACCTGAAGTAACTCTCCGTTCTTTAACTATAAATCAAAATACTGATTGTCAGTAATTCTAACTCTTATTTTTATATTTTAAGCCAACCTGAGACACACAGATATGTTTGGCAGAGGGGAAAGGCTTTTTATCCTTGGATAAAGATTGCTGCTTTTGTTTCTTTAGGCTGCAAGACATGAAACTGCACACGAGGTCAATATCACAGCCCTTCAGGTATTGGGTTTAAAATTCTGTTCTAAATGTATATCACTTGACTAGGATCTTAATTTTCAGTGTTTTGGATCATTGCTAATCAATTGATATGATAACTATTTCAGGCTTCTGAGCATAGGCAGGTAACAAACCTTTTTAAACAGCTGCAAATTGCATGCCTTACCCCCTTGAATCTAAAATACAGTATGTAGGACAAAATTTCTATCGTTATCAAGCATTAATACTGAAAAGAGCACATTTTTCAGTTTTGTGACCTGAATTTTTGAGTTGGATTACTCCAGATGGCTAGCTTTGGAAATGAATGTTTTACCCTTTCTTGGTGTGTAATTAAAGCTGCTTAATGTCAATCTTCTTCTGTGCTTGCAGTTGGAGATCTGTACCCAAGTTTTTTCATCCTTTAAGGTCTCATTGTTGTGTCCCCTGGTCTAGGGTCGGAGAATTTTTTTTTTTTAATTAAATATGGACAGCAATAATAGTAACAATTTGAGTAGTCCAGTGTAACATACATACAGCTTATTATCAACACATGAAGTATTTTGTCATTAAAAATTCCACCCTAGAAAGAGCTGCACGTTCTGTGCAACTTTGTGCAAATGTTCATTTGGCAATGATGATGACCTCATGAAACCTACATGAGGTCATGAGGTTTTGGCTTTTTCTACTCATACTTGCTCTATAAGCTCAAAAAGTACTCTTACTCAAATTTACATTTGAAGTTCTAAAATTTATGCTAGAATTTACAATAAAGCTCTAAAAAATGGACACTTGGCCTTCATAAATTATCAGGGTGAAAAGTAGCCTGTAATTGTTGAATAAGGTGCAGCTGGAGAAAGGCTTGGAGTGGGATATCTGGAAAGTTCTTTTAAAAAGACGTTTAAAAAGGCAAACTTGAATTTTTGCTGTTGAGTTCTCAGACTTGAGAATTCCCACTTTATAAAATACCAGTCTATGTACTGAAAGACTATGTGTTTGAGATGTTTATTTTAATTATAAAATCTTGCTTCTCACTGGAATTCTGCACTCTTTTTAGACTGAATACTTCAGGTAGCACAGAAGGATCCATATCTCCTCTGAAGGCCCGAGTGATGGCACCATCTGCAGAAAGAATAAGCAGACTTTCCACGTCCTCAGGCTCTAACCTCAAAAGGTTTTTTTTCTTCTTCTCATTTTGGTACAAATGCTTAATGCATCCTGCAGTGGTTGTCAGCACATCTGCAGTCTATGAAGTGCTTGCTGTTCTTGGCTATAAGAAGACTTAAATTTACTTACAAAGTGATTTGCTGTTCCACTAGCCAAACATTTAGTTGCCTACAGATTTAAAAAACAAGTGAAACCCAAAATCTATCCTAATGGTCTGAGAGTTTTATTGAGATTGTGTCATCAGAAACAGTATTGCATTGCTCAAGTGGGTTGTTATGGTTTTTTTCACTTATCTCAGTTTATAGATGTTTTGCAGGTATTCCCACAAGTCTCTATACTATTACTCTCAGAATACTGAGTGGTAATTAATATAATTTTTTTCATGAACCATTGATTTATTACTATTTAGTTTCATTATTACTATCGTCCTAAGTAATTATATCTATTAAATGATACTCAGAAGGACTGATGCATTTTTAATAACTATGTGCACAAATATTTGCCTGAAGAGAGTAACCAGCTTGAGATATTTCAGGACACCCTATTTCTATTCTCAAATTTTATCATATTACTTCTTGGTTACTTGAAGGCTTGTATCACAAAACTGATTTCAAGAAACAGAGGAGGAATTCTTAAACTGTTCCTTGTACACAAAGTACTTGAGGATAAATCAGATACTGCCTAAACCTTTTAACACAATCTCCTGCGCGTGTGTATGGTTTGACAGAGGTGAAAGCTGGCCACGGTGTAGTGCTTGAATAAGCAAAACTTGGAAAGTCCTGACAAAGAATTCTGTTTTCATTACTTGGGAGCTAGAAAATGGGCCTGTGTGCAAACACAGATTATTTCAGAAGGGGCTGTGTTATTCACCTAATGTCTTCTGAGTTGTCTGTTACATTTTTGTATATATCTCTACATACCTTGTGTATATTTTTTTCCCTGCATGTGTTTTCCATTCAGCGTTTCCATAAACTCCCGACTAGCCAGTTCTCTAGGGAACCTGTATGCTGCTTCAGATGATAATGAGAGCAAAATGACATCATCGTCCTCTAGGACAGGTTTTTCTGTAAGCCATATCTCCAGTCACCTGAATGGCAGCCTGCAGCTGCCACACAGAAAAAAACATGAACTGAACAACAACTTATACAACAGAAACAGCAGTAGTGGCAACAACCTGAGCAGCCAAAGCAGTTTTCACAACGCCATGGCAGATGAGTACGCACCAGCCTTCCTTTGAGCCTTACAACTCCTCCAGCACGATCCCAGAGTCAATTCCTGTAAGTCACAGTCACAACAGCACTTTCAGGCAGCTCACTGATGCTTTTCTTCCTTGCTTCTTTTGTAAGCAAAATTGTTGCAAAAAAAAAATCCTAACCCAGCATAATTCTGACTTCCTCTAACGTGTCTGAACAGCATCTTTGTCTGTTACCTATCATTTCAGCTGCTTTTTTTCCATGTCTTCTAAGCATCTAGTACGTGGAAGCTTCATGAAAAAAAATCATGCCTGAACTTTAACATCTTTTCTGATACCTTTTTTTAATGGACCTTCTTCCTCTTTAGATTTTATTTCAAATTCTCCATAACACAAGTTAATTATACGACTTTATCTTCGTGTAGTAACAGATTTCAAGAAGCCTTTGTATGTATCATAGTAAACAGAAGGTAGAACATCCTTAAAGATGGGACTTACTTGAACATTTGCTCTTGACTTGAAACTTACTCCTTTCCTAACACCAAATGTGGAAAGTATTATAAGCAATAATACAAGTATTGTAAGCAATAAGATATTTCCGATGGTCTCACATTGCAGCTTTCATTCCTCAACAGCTTTGCTGCCTTGGGCTTATTTTGTGCTCTTTTTCTGTGTTAAAGAGTCTGTATGAAGAGGATGTACAGATAAACTAATGCAACTTGAAAGTGCTTCTATACAAAATGCAGAGAAGAGAGACTAGAGAAACTTCAGTTATGAAATCAGAAATAGCTTCATCTATTCTAGGGGAAAAAATAAGCATATCTACTACTATAAATCTAAAACCAATTTAAAATTCCTGGTTTCCAAGGATTTGATAGCCTACTAATTATAAAAAATAGTACACTGTTTTTAATAGATTTTGCCTGTGATTAAGGGAACCTGTCAGCCTCTCTTGACTAGTACTGACACTTACAATTTTTATTTTTTTTACTGGGTGGAAATAAAATTGGCTGTGTGTAAAATTAACTTCAGAGTATTGCACATCGCTCTTCTGTTTCCTTACCACTGATAAATTGCTTCAATATAAAGATAGTTTTGGTGTTTTACCTGCTAGTGGTTTTGAGTGTGGTGAGTCTGTCTTAAAACAGCTAATAACATACATTGCATGTAACTAGGATGTCCTGAGAAAGATCATTTATGAGCTGTTGTCTTTTCCCTACAGAAGTGGAGGACCTACCCTCTTGTTAACAGCTCTGATGGGGCACCACTTACAGTTCAGAAGCCACATCTTTGTAGCTTGGGAGTGCGAATTGCACTTTCTGAGGATAGATGACAGTAGGAAATAAATTCTCATTGTTCCCTTGTGGAATTAAATTGCATATGTGACTGAAACCTAACCTGTATAGGAAGAACATTGAAAATTAAGTTAGTTGAGGGAATGTGATTCTGCATTCTCTTGCTCAATGGGTTCTTCCTACTGTGGTAGAATTTGCGTGACCTAAAGCGGTTCTTCGAAATACTCGATGCTTTCAGACTCCTAGTTTAAAAAAAACCATTTAGCTTCTTATCCACTACAGTTTATCTGGAAATAAATGCTGATGTTCCATGATCTTAGAATCACTGTTCTGCACTGAGTTTAAAATTGAGTTTAAACTTTACTTTAAACAGCAGCAGTAACTTGTTTGCAAGGGAGTTCTTGAATGCTGCCACATCTTCACCTCTTTAATTTGACTGTGTTTTTCCCTACTACATGGGATTGAAATAAACTGTATATAATTGAGATTTTTCAAGTGAGATATAGAAACCATAACAGTTTTTCTATGATGAAACAAGTTCTAGAACAAGAGGACCGTTCTCGTTTAACTAATTCGGTTTAATTTCTTCAGACATAGAGATGTGAGGAGAGAGATGAAAAGCTGTATAGCAAGCCAGGAATGTTTGTTTTGAGATACATTGATGAGTCTTTCATTTGTTTATGCATTCTGATTGCTCTGTAAAGTCATCTTTTTAGGCATTCCCAGTCTTTAATCCAACATGCTTACAGAAATTCAGTCCTCAGGAGTTCAGTCCTCAGCTCCTGTTGAGTATACTGGAACTGAAAGTTGGTATACCAACAGTGGCTGAGAGCAATCACTCATCTGAATAGTAAGTGGTAAATTGGCTGATCTTATTTTTATTTTAATGTCTCACTTTCAGTACTGTCTCGGATTTAATGTAGTGAACAATAATTCTTTGGAGAGTCAGCCCATTCCCATTCTTTTCAGTTGTTTCTTTTGTAAATTATATGCTGCCAGCAGCATTTCTTAGAGGTTTTTTTTCCATATTTTTTTACAGCTACATATTATGCATGAAGTATATGCATGTAAATTTACATGCAGCACCCTAAGAGGAAGAAACTCCTTGTAACTGTAATGTGACTTAGTCATGAAAATATGCTGACATTATTCACAATGGACCAAAATTTACAGGAGTACCAGATGATAATATAAAGCATTACAGAAACAGTAAGCCCGTTTCCTCAAGCAGCTTAAAAGGTTGAATGTAAATATAACATCTTAAAAACTAAGAACTGTCACCTCCTTTGGAGAGGTACTTGCCATAGCTTAATGCTACAAATGATTTTTAACAGTGAAGGCCAAGGTAGTGGGCTTGTTCCATAAGCATAGGACAGGAAATTAAGTTTTGGTGACACTTTGTTTCTTTTTTATATCGAGATATTTACAAAATTCTAAGATAGTGCTGTGTTTCTCCTTAATCTCATAAACCCTCCGGGGTTCAACATAATTGGCACTGACACAAAAGTTCCCCAGATCTATGTGGGGACAGGGGGTGGTTTACAGTGTAACAGTCTCTTCCCGAACTGTAGCATGCCTTGCTTTCTCAGGTAAGGATGACTTAGGAAAAGGGAGGAAAGAAAGGAATGTTGGTTACTGTGTAGTTCAAGGAAGAGGAAAGGAACAATTCATGAACAGGTGAAATAGCCATGTTGCCAGCAGAGAGGCACTTACAGCTCTGTGGATTGCAGCGAAGAAGTAAATTAATTGTTGTCTCTTTGCAGTAGAACTATTAAGTGATTTAAAACATTGATTTAAATGAAATATGTTAGGCACAGTGTAAAGTTTTAGGTTGAATGGAAAACATTTTTAAAGAAAACAAAACCTTTCTAAAATGCGTGATTCTTTTGTTTTAAAAACATCTTTAATTTTCTTCCTACCTATCTCAATGACTTAGTAATGCATGGAAGGATATAAAGGTGTAGCCTTTGAATAATTCTTGGCTTGATATTGCTTGCTCTTGAGGAGTAGAGGTTATACACAGTCAAGTGCAGCAAGATCTTTAAATGAGATTCTATCTCCAGTCTTCTCTGAAGAGTGAGGTGAGCTAAAAATACTCTATTTTATATATTATATGCTGTGATAGAAGAAGCAGCATTTCTTAGCAAGAGTCATGGCATGCAAAGTCTACATAGCAAAGTGTAACTTTCTGTTTTACCTGTAAACGAATATTCTTTCAATACAATAATGGCTAAAAAGTGTTCCTGTTTGGAATGTTTTTCAGATATGTTCTGATTAATGCATTTGCTTCTAAATGTACCCTACAGCCCTGTGCATCTATCCCAGTCACAGAGGAGTGCACTAAATTGTTACCCATTTTATGCACAATTGACTGAGTGTAGTTACTGTGATGTCCTGAGGTTTAAGACAAGAGTAGATGTTTTGATCATTTCATCTCTGAATGCTTTCTGTGCGGTAGTGAGCATCTCGCTGGCTAATTCAGATGGTTTATGTTGAGGACAACATAATTTTTCTGAAAGATTAGTCCCATTGACAGAACACAGTCATGCTTAAAACTATTTCACTTTTAACCTGAAATTTTCTGTATCTCTTTATTTTGTCAGTATTACAGCCCAGAATCTTATTTTCTTGTCATGGCGCTATCTCATGCTAGTCATCTCAACTTGATTTTCTTTTGATAAGATAAGTTAGCTCAAAGACCCTTTTGGAAAGTGTTCAAATTCTTTAGTTTTTGAAAATCTTTCTGGTCCAGAAAGCTGCTACTCAGTATTATCCTGCTTAGAAGATACATAGCTTGTTTTATCTTCTTTAACTGTAATACACTGGAAGCTGAGGAGGAGGGGAAAAAAAAAAAGAAAGAGTTCTTGCCATTGATGATACTGATTTCTATTTCTTGTATTTTAGTCCAATGTCCTGCATTCCCCAAGGGTTGTTTGGTTTGGTTTGGGTTTTTTTTTCATGTGAAAGTCTGTGGAAAAGCATCATCTCTTTTCTTTTTATTTGGTTGATTGGTTTTTTCTCCTACCCCTCCCCTCTTCTTATGGGACCAATTAACTGACCAAAGAAGATTGTTTTTTCTTACCACTTCAGCCCCTGACGTGCAGCTGTTTTGCCTTTGGTGGCACTTATCCGTGGTCTGAAGCTCATCAGCAAAATATGGAGTAGTATCAAGCCTTAGAACAAGGTCTGGCAGAATTCTTTTAAAAACAGAATTCTGTTTCATCATTTCCACTTCACTACTTTAGATGCTGAAATTACTTGAAAGTCGTGACAGCCCAGCCTAGGCTTGTTGCAGTGTTTGTGTTACACTGCACTTCTTTCTAACTGGAGCACATCAGATGATGTACCTGACAGCAGTCTATTACACGTCCTGGTGTTTTGTTTATTCACTTAGCTCATCAAAGGACTCTTGAATGATGCTGATTAATTCCCTTTGTCTTTATTGCCAAAATCTCCCTTTCCTGAGTTAGATATCAAGCTAACCAGCTGTAATAATGCAGTACTTTTATTTTATAAAATCACCTTATCATTCTTATTTATCTATCTTTATTAACATGAGTGGTTCAGGAGCATTTTGAGATGGTTAGGACAGCAATTTTTCAGTTCTAGTTCATGTTCCCTAAACTCATTAGTGAGTTTTTTCCCCAGTATGGAAGAGCAGGTTATTCACTGATCTTTTTTCCCCCTGTTTTGCAATGAAACAGCATTGATACTGCTGTTCCACATTGCATTTAACAAAAAAGAAGAATAAAAAATAACCATGACTATAACTATTGTTGCCAGCCATATATTTTTCTCAAATGGTTTTTGTCCTTCATCAGTGCGAGCTTATAATGCACTTTATCGTGTTTATGCTGATGAACTAGAAGAAAAGCTTGATTTTCAAAGAACAGAAAACTTGCTGTTCTACTCAATTAGAATAAATATTTTATTTGCAAATTTTACAAAGTGCCTGTTTTGATTAAACAGAATCTCTCACAATTGCAATTTGCAGAATTGCTCCCTTTGAGTATAATCGCATTTAAGGTACTGCTATAAGATTTTTGCTTTGTTCTTACAATAGTTCTAAATCCAAATATCGCTCTTTAAAGTGTATTTTTATTGGAGAATATGTAACTGGGTAGTCTCAAGATGAGTCACCTTTTGCTTCTATAGCTGTCATGGAAACTGGCAAGATGGAAACATTTCCAAAAAATTGAGAAGTGTTAGCAGTGTTTTAAAATTCATATACATCATCTTTACCTGTAACATAGTTTTTCTTAATAAGAACTTACCATAAATGAAGATAGGACAGGCTTTGCCAAAAACAGACAAACACTGGGGCATTGTGCTGATGTGTAAATTTAGCAGACCCACAGGATCACTTCAAGTGTGTGTGCATTTTCTCTGATGCACCCTGAGTTAGTCTGGTGGCTCTTGAGTATTCACGGTAGTTCTTGCCTACAGCAACATTCCTATTGCAACAATGTTTTGGGAGAGTTGATGCACAATTCAGAAAACTTAAATTACATTTTTGCAATTATCTGGGGAAAGTGCATGTTCAAATCCTGACAAATAGCCTTAAATGCTGTAGGGTTATTCTGTCTCGAAAGAGAATTCAGGCTGACTTTGTCCTGCAGTTGCATGTCTGCAAATACAGTTCTAGTGCCTTGGTGGATCTGGTGCTTGTTTTCTCTTCCAGGAGGCTTTCTGTGCCTCCTGTTGAAGAAGAAAAATGAAAGTGATCTAAGCAGTTGTTTCAGCATAAACTTCATTAGTTATCCTTATCGGTAGTGAAACGATCTAATTCTTAGTTCTTTGTTTAAATGTCTGTTACCTGAGAATAAAATGGCAAGCTTGACATGGCATGGGATCACTGTAGGAATACACATTGAGATTGCTTCTCCATTAACTGATTTTATACTCTCATCTTCGCAATTCAGCAGTCAATTTTCTTTGGTTTTTCCTTTTTCTTCTATTTTTACCTCTATTTTAAATAAGATTTTGTTAAATCCAGCAAATGACTTGTAAAAGTGGATTGGGGTTTTTTAGTTTTAATAAAGCTTTCAGAAGCATAGGCCATACTTTGAGTCATGGCAAATACAAATTTTAAAATAGCAAACTCCTCAAAAAATGTAAAAGAAAAAAGGGAAAAAACCACAATTACAGGCTTTGAAACATTACAGTCAATTTCTTCAGACATGTGAAGAGATGTAAGAGCACAAATTACGTCCCTGAAAATGCAAAAAAGAATCAAAACAACAAGCCTCTCCTGCTACATTTAAATTTTTCAAACTCAAATGTGAGTCTGTAGACTTCACAGTAGCTCAGTTGTCACTGCTATCGCCATGTTTTTGGTAATAGAAATTTATGTGAAGTCACATAGATTAACCTGGGAAAAATGCTGTTTAGATTTAATTATTTCCCTGTATTCAGAAAATACTTTGAAACATTAGGAAGAAATCATTGCAATGTGAAGTAGAGTTATGATGAGGGTGGGAACACACTGAAAAACATATTTCTCCATTCGAAAGTAAATAAATTCTGCCTGCCCATCTGTAATGAAAATTACCAAAACATGCTATCCTGTTTCCAAAGAATACATGCTGCTAGATATTTGGGGTTTTTTTATATGTTTCCTTAATTTTTTTCCATATTTTTGGAACTTGGATTACTAAAAATTTTAAGAATTACAGTTTAAACGTCAGAATCTTTAATTTATAGCTTGCTTCTTTTATTTAAATCATGATGTAGAATTCCTGGTTACTACTGTCTGCTGAATGAAGGGCTGGCATTCACAGTTCTTTGTAACTAACACTTGCTGGGTTTGAGGGTGTACAGTGCTTTCTGGTCATCTTTCATCTGTCCAAGCTTAAAGTAATCTATTGGTGTACAACATATGAGAGTATATAATTACATCTCATGCCTTTTTTTAATGTTTATCAGCTTTACCCAGGATTCAGTTTTGATGGATCCATTTCAAATACTGCACTTATTAAGTGTAACCATCTTTCCAGTTGTTAAAATACACATCTGAAAATGAGAAACCTTTGAGGATCATTAAGAGAGCAGAAGTTTCAAGTGCTCATTAGTGAAGGGCTATTCCTTCTGCCTTGCTCTTACTAAAACCAGACCCTTTTTAGCCAGTGGTATTCAAATCTAAATGCTGACAGCACTTTTTCTACCTAGGAAGGAATGTCCAGATGGTCTCAAATCTTCAAGATGTGGAAATGCATTTAAAAGACAACTTGGAAAATATACACTGAGACTTGAAATATAGGGGGAAATGTGGTTGTGTGATATTAGTTAGAGCTATAAAGGTGTATAGAAATGTATTGGGCACTTCTACTAATAGGTTTCCCAATGGATGCCAAAGAGCATTTCTATAATGACTAGTTAGGAATAGTAGGAAAATGGAAGAGAAGACTGGGAGGTTCCAATCTGTTTAGGAGTCATGTTGGTCTCCAGTAGTTCTCTCTCATTCTGAAGAATTGATGCAGTTTTAAAATATATTTTTATTTGCTATTTGTTTATAACCATACTAATCTGGGACAGCTCGTCACTGTACAAGACTATTCATCAGAGTGACTTCTTAAACATATCTGTATAGGAGATTATTGGATAAATATGATAATAAAATGATTGGATACTTTCTAAACTGACTAATCAGTTTTTAATAAAGCTTTAGACTTCGGTAGAAACAGACATGTAAATAAACACAGCAGACTAAGTTATGGTTTTCTCTTAATTATACTGACTTGTTACTCGTCCAGATAAACCATTTGCAGTGCTTCATTTTCATCTGGTTTTGGTAATCAGACATAAATATATCCATGTGCATAATAGCTGATGTAGCTTTTTTCCTAAATAATGAGCTACACCGTATGTTTCCTATATGATTATCTGAATCAACATCTAAAGTAAGCCGACTCTTTTACAGTAGCAGTTGGATTCTCGTTCAGGATAAGTGGAAACAATTCAATTACAGTAGCAGTGGTATTTTAAAGGACTTGTAACACTTTCTTTAAGAATCTCAAGAAATTGCTTTGGAAAAGTAAGTGTAGAAACAGGAAAGTTGATGGACTTTACTCAGATTTTAATTTCTTCTATTTTATTCATCTTTACCTATGCAGAGATTCAGGTGCCCCTCCAACTGTTTATTTTTCTCCTTTCTGTCCTTCCTCTACTCTTTAAGTGAAAAATACGTGTTGTATATAAATAAAACCTCTCCCGTGAGTTTTAATCAGTTTTTCTTCTCTGCACAGTCCCTTCAGTCTGAGTATGTTCAGTACTAAAGCCTTGCTGCTTTGGTGAAACCTGCTGAGCTCTTCAAACCAATGTCCTTCACGGTGGAGAAGAACTGAAGAAAAGCAGCAGCTCATTAAAAGGAGGAACCTTCAATACAAGATGTATTGAAACCTTAACACCAAGAGGAGACTTCTTAACAGGAAGAAATTTATTGTTAATGACTACTGCAGATGCACTGAAGTTGAATTTATGGAAATTACTACCCCGATGTTATATACAAATTTAAATTTTTTATGTTGAGACAGCTTGAATATATTTCTAATGAGTTTCATTAAGACATTTATTAACTTGTGTACAGTGTTAAAATATGTATTAAGAGAATATTTTGGTAAACTATATATAAAAATTATGTAAAAACTAGAATATATTTTAATTTAGGGTCTACTTTGCTACAAAAATGTGTATTTTAAAGAATTTGTATATGTCTATCAAAGATATAAAATTTTTTTATGAACAAGAGATTTTTCTTGTTTTATGGGTCCATCATTATTGCTTAGAGCCTAATGTAATTTACTTTTTTTATTAATTGGTCTTCTGGTAACTTGATAGAAGGCTAACTAGTGAGAGACTTGTTATTACAATATCAACTAAAAGCACTTGATACATTGTCTGCTTTCCACTTCTAGCTGCTAATGTTTCTTAAGGAAACACTATGAAAGAAAAATAAAGGGAAAATATTTGTTGAGATGTGATGTAATTACATCTTCTGCTGCAACAAAAAGAGTAATTTATGTGATGATTCAATTGTACAATTAACACCCTTTCGATTTGTCTTAAAGGATTTATGTTTTGTTTTCAATGTAGAATGTTAACTTTTGCTATGCAATATATGCTGCAAAAATGAAGGCAGACCAAACTGAAGTTGGAAAAATGTACAATGAATTAGATAGCACTGCATACTTGCATGCTTTTAACCTACATTTGGCAGTATGTGTACAATTTCCTTAGCAACACACAGTAAATGTTGGAAGTATATTAAATTTTCATCTATCCACTGGATGCTTCATAAA
This sequence comes from Mohoua ochrocephala, assembly GCA_013398855.1. NCBI lineage: Eukaryota > Metazoa > Chordata > Aves > Passeriformes > Acanthizidae > Mohoua > Mohoua ochrocephala. Next base: position 75,850 of record VZTA01027937.1, on the reverse strand, counting down.
CCTTTAAATTTGTTAAGCGCATGGCTAAGGTAAGCTCCTGTATCATGGAATGTGTTTGTCAGTAGTAAAGATGCTCTTCATTCTGTGGAGCATCCAGTTTAGTCTCATTAGGAATGAGACGTAGGATGAAATGGTGCTACAGGAAGGTACTAAAGATCATGTGTAAAATTTTCAGAACTCCACAAGTTCATGGTAAGGAAAAGAATGTAAGCAACCGTGAGGATTTGATTTGCCACTAATTTACAAGACAAAACCAAAACAGATTTGTTACCTATTTGTTTTTCCAATATCTGCAGAAACTTGAAAATAAAACCTGGTTGAATTGTCAGTCTTTGTTCCTGAAGACCTGTGAATACCCTGCATTTGCTTTAAAACTGAAGTTAAGTGCTACATCATTTTTTAAAAAGATCAGATCACAAATTGCTATGGAAAGTTGTACTGAAAGTGTTAAAAAGCAATACTGAGAGCAGCTATAAAAATCAAAATCACTGAATAAAATTTACATGCAATACTGTACATTTTTGCAACTGTGTATATGTAACATATACACACACAAAGTAGTATGTGTGTGTGCATATATATATACAATATACTGTATATGAATTATAGATTAATGGTAATTCTACCTCTCATAAAAAATTTTCTCATTACTTTGTTATAAATAGTTTTCCTTAATAAAATACTGATTAATTTTGAAATGTAGATATATATATATATACATACAGCTAATTGATAATAAAATGCCTATATAAGCCAGCTTCCTTGTTTCTTGGTCTTTTTCTTAGATCTTTTGATGATTTGATCTCTAATTGAAGGTAACTCTTCAAAATCACCACCTTTCTTCCAAACCACGTAATGTACTTAAAAGTAGGATGGCATTGCAAAAGGCCATTAGTGTGATAGATACCTTTTTTAACAATCTCTCTAAACCTTCTCGTATTTGCTTTGTATAATGCCAGGTATTTAATCAACATATTATGATGATGGGGTTACATTTCAAAATACAGTAATTTCAAAGCTGTGTCTGAATCGAGGAATCCTTCCTGGGTGAGGTATATTACAGGTGTAATATTACAGGTGTAATATACCTTGTCTTTTTTGCATGTGCAACAGGTTTCTTAGTTCCACCACGAGTAGGTTCTTTGCGCATAAGAATCTAAACAATTTCGCTTTCTTTAACTTTTTGTCTTTCCTTCCTTCAATTAAAAACTAGTCACAAATGGTTCCAACATTTGTTTAACCTCTGTTGCTGATTTTCAGCAAATTTGTTGCATTGCATGATTATGATTATTTATCTATTATTTATTAGTGCTTAATATTCCTGTCAGCCTCTCTTGCAACAGATGATGTGGACAGTGTTTAACTGTTGCACAGCCACTCTAAAGGAATAGGAAAGCTGGGAATAGAGCAGATGCTTTCCAAGTTACCCAAATTCTGGTGACAGTCTGATCTAAAAAGACAACAAAAGGCTTCTGCCACTGCATTCAGATGAATAATGGATGGTGATTTGGATGGGTAGAGTAAATAATACACAGGAAGAACAGCTAATTAAAAGGTTTCTAGTACATAGGAATCAACCTCTCCCTTGGCCTTTTTCTAGACTTTTATTGATTTATTAGATGAAATACATACCAGCTCATGTACAATATTTATTTTTTATTCATAAATAAGTCAGTATTCTGCAACAATAAACTTCTTAACAACAACAAAAAATTTCGGGACCGTGAAAGGTCAGGGAGGTCTTTTAGAACCTTGTAGCTTTTGAGAAATAGCCTGAAATTTATTTGATATCCTGTGTTCACTTGTCCTTGAACTTTACCATTTCTGTGCCTTCAGATATGAATATATCTGGTTCTGGGAGAACAAGCTGTAGCACACCAGATCTCTACAAACGTGAATGGATGGATTAAATAAATCTAAAGGTCTCTACTGGGCATATTATTCTGTGGCTAACATCTTATGAAACAGTTAGTCATCTCTTTTAAAGTATGCTTTATGAAGCTTTTTGGTTAGGGAGATATTTCTTGTTACAAATTCAGAGACTATTTTTCAATTAGAGTACTGCAGAAAGAGGAGGATTTTAGTTTCTATAATAACTGTTCTTTACTGACAGCTAAACAATGAAAGGCCTCAAAAGGTTTGACACTTGATTAGATCTACACTGTAAAGTGCAGCAGGCAAAAAATATGGTAATTAAGGGCCTGATCAAGTAAATCACTGAGGTATGTCTTAAACCTGAAGCACATGAGCCATCTAATTAATGAAAAGTGAGCATAGATATTCACGTTTGTAACAAATCCACCTTTGGATCAATATTTCTGTCAATTGCTAACGTGAGCCTTTCTGTCAAATAGAAGATGTGCTGTATTGCAACATCCATTAACCCACACACGTTAACTTTTTTAACTTGAAAAAATGTATGTTGCAACTATAACTACCTCCTAATACAGTATTTTGGTATTGCCATTTGTTAGCATCAGGAGTTTAACAATATCTAAAAATGCTGTATGAAGGTCTTCGGTACAGATAATATTATGAGCTGCAATCGCTTGCTTTTGCAGCCTATATCTAACCTACCTGTAAAAGCAGCTTTTTTCTTAAACTCATCACAAAATTAACCAGCATTCCACATCTGAAAAGCTTTTCAAAGTAAATGTAAGTTCTTTTACTGAGTTTCTTACCAAGTCTTGCCCAGGTAACGACAGTTAACATTTTGTCCCTATTTGAGTAAAGCCAGGGTAGAGTTCCTGGGAGAATCCCACGACTAATTATTCTCCATCTGGGAATGGACCGTTAATGCCTACTCTCCAGTTTTTAGTCCACCTCAGGAGCTGTCGTTCATCTCCGCAGGAACTGATTTTGGAGGGAGACCATTTTAAATACTACACCGATTCTGTGTTATCTGTGTCCTCACCAACACCAGTGCTCACCTCTGGCGGGTTGGCAATGCAGGATTTCCTGTGGGTTGAGACAGGCTGAGGTTTATGAAGAGATGTAAAATGTTGAGATTGAGAACCAGCTTCCTCAAATAATTACTGTCTTACAAGGGTTGGTCTATTTATTGTGTTTGAAAGATTTCATTTGGAAAGGATATTGTTATTATAGACCAGTTCTAAGACTGCAGAAGCATACTGAGCTTTCTCTTAACAAAAATAAGATCAGAAAAAAAATCCGTTAAAAAGTGAGTATCCGGCAGAGGAATTTCTACAGTATACAGACTGTATTTCAGACAGAAGTAACTGATACTGGTTTAAAACCTTGCTTCAAATGAAAGTTGTGTAAATGGGTTAGACCCAGAACACTGGTAAGGCAGGGAGAAAAGAGTCAGACTGTGTAGTTGGAGTATTTCTGGAGCGTGATAGGGTTTGGCTTTTTTTTTTTTTTTTTTTTTTTGTTTTAATCAT